>PNEQ01070201.1:0-32689 GCA_003012365.1 Medauroidea extradentata
CTCTGGAAAGCAGGCCTCAAGATACGTACAATGCAGGTGAACTTCATGAACAGCCAGCCTATAGTGATATCATACTAGAGTGCGCCGTCTCAAGACACTGCACATCTCTGGAAAGCAGGCCTCAAGATACGTACAATGCAGATGAACTTCATGAACAGCCTATAGTGATATCATACTAGAGTGCGCCGTCTCAAGACACTGCACATCTCTGGAAAGCAGGCCTCAAGATCAACACAAGCACAACGCAGCTAAGTGGGAATATTTCGTCACGAATCGCTTGCGACGTCTGTAGTTCTTTCGTGGTCAATTGAACACTTTCGAAATCAACATCAGAACAATCTCGGTTTCTAGTTGGATACGTTTCACGCGAACACTTTGCTACGGTTCGTATTGTAATGTTGGCATCCGAGTTATTTAAATGAGTTCCACAACTTATGAGTATACTGGCTATATTCGCCGGCAGATATCCCGCATGTAATACTTGCTGCATACCAGGTAGGGATTGGACGTCGTTAAAAATTTTGGAATAATTTTTTAGGAATTTGTATAGCTTTAAATTTGAAGTGGAAATAACGATATACGTCCATTGGGCTAAAACTACACCGATAATTGATTATTAAAAAATATATAATAATACATAGACCCAGGAAGAGGCGAATTTCGAAACCTGTTTGGGATTTATTTTCTGTATTTACGTATTTACCGAGTCGAACCTAAGATTATTAAAGTTAATTGGATTTATCATGTTTTTAGGACACTTTATCACAGGCTGCATTTTCCTGAAAGCACGGTGCAAGTACGAACCAGATTATTCCTTGGCGCAAGTACGACTTGTTGCTTAAATACCAGGCGTTGTGTTATTGTCCTCTCCAGTTGACTACGTCTGGACCGAAGATTCACGAACAGTTCGCTGACCTAACATATCCGTAATTCCATTGAGTCAACAGCATTGCTATTCGCATTTTAATTTAACCTGAGCTAACCTAAACTAAGGTAAAGTAACTTAATCTGCCTGAACGGACGGGGAAAGGACGTAGAGAGATCTGCTCTGAGCGATTGTTACGAGTCTCCAAGGTTCCATCACGCAATGCCTGGTTCACACGCAGTCGATCTCGCCGAACAGACCAGGCGGACAGAACACATGTTCCACCAATAGATTCTACAGTATACATTTGCCTGATTTTGACATATCTTCTGAGAAACACGCCTGGCAATCCCATCGTGTTAACCTTTAGAAGTGTCTAAGCAGGCCTTTAGAAATAATTATTTTCCAAGAAGTAAGGATGGTTTAAAGAGGCAACACGTTGGAGTCGTTGGCATGTTGCTTAGGAGGTGACTGTCAAAATCAGTCAAATTTATACTGTATAGACTATGTAACCTCGTGGTCGTAGGTTCGTCAAACAACGCGTTGTTTTAACAAAAACAATGAATCAAAACTTTACAAGCGTCTTCAAATAAGTAAATATGCACCTCGACCACTCTTCCTGTGCTGTTTTGTTCGGCAACTTCACGTATATTGCAGGGTAATTCCCGCGATGT
Organism: Medauroidea extradentata; assembly: GCA_003012365.1. NCBI lineage: Eukaryota > Metazoa > Arthropoda > Insecta > Phasmatodea > Phasmatidae > Medauroidea > Medauroidea extradentata. The sequence goes on from PNEQ01070201.1 coordinate 1,540, forward strand.
CTGCTGTGTGTGTTCGACGTGCATGTGAACTAGGCTCAACTACTACAGACTATAGTCGTGTATCAGGGCGACAGTAGCCCCAGAGCCGCACAACGCCCAGTTTAGCAAAACAAGGCACGTCTGGCGCGGATGTTCAGTCACCATGACCGCACCGTCGCGTCGTGGTCGTCCAGCCGGGGACGACTTTTTTCTTCCTAATTTTCTACCCTCTTCCCTCCTCCTCATCGGTACGACGTCAAATGTTTCACTCTATGGTTTAGCAAGTTTTCCCAGGCAGGGCTGACAGAGACGAGGAGATGCTGCCGCGGCCGAGGACGAGGAAGGAAACAGAGAGAGACAGAATGACGGCGTCACCCCCGCACAAGAAATGGCCGCAGTCAGTTTTCGGCACCAGCGAAGACGAAGGAAGGTATTTTTTGTCCCCCTCTCCCCTTCATTCTCCCTCTCCTTTCATCCACGGCAGTTTTGACTTACTCAATCTTCCCCGACAGACACTCTCGTTTTCATTTGGGGCTACAGCTTGGCGGTCTGGGCCTATCTCGGAGCAAAATGTTGTAGGGGAGGGGAGGGACGACGACAAAAAGAGCACGGAACTGTTGCGCAAGAATTTAGCATTGGCAACGCTCTCAGTTTTCTGTGTCTGGCGGAGAAGAAGAAACAATGTCGGGTGAAAACGCACAAAGGGAGATTGGTTTTCTACCTCAAGCTCAGTTTATAGGCTATACTAGGAGTCGACTCTACTCGCCCGGTCCAGTAGTAAAGATGTGATTGTGTTGACAAGGAGGATACAGAGTGGTTCGCAGATGTGCGCAATGAGGCATATAAAAACTTACCAACATTTTACAAACAGCACGTAGTTTCTTATATACATGCACATTCATGGTGGTATGGGTTAGATAAGTGAGGTGATAGACTATGAAAAAGTAACTCGAAAACGTGGTTTTGATTTTCTTTAAAGTTAATTAAATTGGGAGTAAGTAAACCTAGAAAATCGTCTGTAATAGGTATTTCTTTGATGATAAAAAATATAATTTATTATTTAACAACAGCAACCTTTTTTATGTCAAAACAATGACATATTAAGTAATTTTTTAATTTATTTAAACAAATTCAATTTTGAAGTAGATTTTCAGAGAATCATCACTCGCACTTTAAAATTCGCTTTACGGAAACAATTTAAAACACTTTTTGGCTAACCATTTAATTTTCTATTACCAATCAAAATTAATTTATTCAGTCCTGAATCAGCCTGTATAATGCGTTTTGTTTATTTTAACATTGCTACATCTGACAAACAGACGGACTGAATGTCTGTCTAACTGACATATAAAACTGCAGCGCAAACCGCTGGACCTAGAATCGTGAAATATTTCGTGTGCGATCTCCTCAGGTAGTAGGCGAGCTGTAAGAAGGGATTGTTTGAAGATCGACCCCTAAAGGGATGGAATGGGGTGAAATGTATATTTGAAGAATTGTCGCTATAGCTCGAACCCGACAGCCTACCGTCGTGAGTCTTACTTTAATTTACAGGCTGATCATAAATTACAGATACACACGCTGGGATGAGACTTCCTATGACAAATAGTATACAGGATGTTCAGAAATAAATGATAAGCATAAATTTAGCATATAATATCAAGGAACCAACTGTATAACACGTATAGCAAAGACATGTAAATTCACAGATTTACTGATCTATAGAGAAACAAATGGTACATATGTAGAAAGTATGTTTCTTCAAGCAGATCCTGGAACCAGAGAACATTTGTGGGGGTTGTATCGTAATTTACACTGATTAACCAGGGGACAGTAATTTATTATCATGCAAGTATGTATGCATCTTAGGTTATGTAAATACTTTTTAAAGATGTCACAACCATACGTTAGTAAAAAAACACATTATTGTGATGCAACATTCCTAAACGAACAGTTTTCGAGAGAAAGCCATAGTCTTGTAAGCGTGTGCTAAGTTGCCTGGCAAGTACGTGACCCGCATAGCAAGGTATGTTTGTATAATCAACACCCTACTGTGGCACGCGGATACGTACTGCTCGCTCGTACACTAGATACACTCGGCTGGTTGTAATTAAATAGTGGAGCCGTAGAATGCAGGTTGCGTAGAAACAAAAACCTTGTAAGCTTTCCCCCTCCCCCTTTAACACAAAATCTGTTTGAGTTTGGCTGTGCGCGTTATGTCATGGGTAACATATCTAGTTCATTTGCGTATGAGTGTTACATCTTAAATATCAATAAAATTGTCGAAGAATTACTTACACATGGAGTAATTCCTACAGACTTGCTCTTTCATTTTACGTTCATTATTTTTTTTTTATTCCAGTATAAACAATTGACATCTCGATTGTCAATGGCGAATACTTGCCTTACGTAGACAAAGATCGTATAATGTTTAAAATTGCAATTTTGCTCAGAAAATCTCCTCACAGCGTTTGTATTAGTAATTCAGGGACTCTCTTCAACGAATAAAGTGCCGATAATTTGATCTATCTTCTCAGTAAACGAGAAAAACTTGTAGAAATACTTCCTTGTACTTTTCACATCTGTACTGTTCCTATACAACTGTACATGCAATGAGTTATCTGATATTTTATAGCGTGTTCTTGCGTTGTGTCGCCCAGCAGAAGGTGCTTTCATAGTGTTGTTGCATGGCTTGTTATTTTTTTACCCACAACCTTAAATTCAGACTTCGTAAACAAATTGAAGGCCAATGTAAACGAAGATGAAAGGTGAACTCGCATACTATGAAGGGCAACATCGTGTCGCGTTTAGGCCACCGTTCAATCACACAGTTCCTTCAGTTCATTGCTTTTATAAAAAAAAATCAGCTCGTAGTAAATATTACAAATTAAAGTTAAGCACAATTTTTCGTGTTGCTACTGGTCTTTATGACGCAAATATTAACGATTCTGCGTAACAATTTATGTTAGAACACTGTAATTGACAATCTTTGCCAAGTTTTTTTAATTTGAAAACTTAGTTTCTAAACTGTAGTTTTAAATTTCTGTTTCTCAACAAGACAATTTATGAAGTAATATTATCTGGTAATAAACTTCTACTGCATTATTTCTCGGGTAATTTTAGGTATACATTATTTTGTTTGAAAGAGATCTTTGAAATTTGTCCGTTAAGAAATAATTTAACATTTACTTTTCCACTCCGCATCTAAACTCAGTGGCTGCAAAATTGGTGAACGAAAAATAAAGCAGGTTTTATAGTTTCGATTTTCAAATACTTGAGCTGAACGTTACAATCAAGTTAACATCTCCTGCGAAGTGATTTATAACATGAGCGCCACGTAACATGTTCGCGTTAGCTAATTAAGAACCGTGATTTCGTATGTTCAACGACGCAGAGCAAGTAAAATGTCCCGGAAGTGTGTTGCGCTCATCGTGAAAGCAAGAGGAGCTGGCCAGTTAATTCACGCGGTGAGGCCATTGCCTCCACAGACTGTGGATAAGGTCGAGTGTCTTCTTCGACTTCGCTTATCGCAGATCAGACATCTGACCATGATCACGAGAGATGCCTCGAGGACCGGTCGTAACGAACATTAATCAACTTGCCGTGTAGCGTCGCACGACACAGCTGAAACGTTGCAGAAGGAAAATCAAACAAAATGTTTCGTGATATCAGGTAATTCCCGCCAGTTGTCAGCTGGAGACTTTAACGCGTGGGTGGAGAAGCTTGTTGGGTGGTCCTTATCTCCTCGTCCAGGTAACATCTGCGCAGGTGAGAGCATGCAGGTCGACGTACTGCAACCACGATACTTCCCTCGCCAGCCACATGCACGTTTCAATTACACGTGTTCTTTCGGCTAGAGGCAAATATGTTGCATCTCCGCGAAATTAAAAATAATTTTTTATTCCTAAGAGCCAATATTTCTTAATTGAAAGTAAATATGACTACTTAGAATACAGCCATGGAGTTTAAATCTGGAATAAATGTTTAAATTAACTAATTCCTATGGACGGTTTTTACGGGACGAAGTATTAAGCATAACATTTTCCACATAACATTTCGTCCAAAATATTACGCGACAGAAGAGATTAAAAATTTAATCGCTCATAATTTTGTTTATGAAATATATATTTTAAAATCCTACTAAGTTAAAAAATTATATATATATATATATATATATATATATATATATATATATATATATATATATACACATATGTATATAATTTGAGAGGTATTTCATTTTAATATGAATTCCCCGTTCAAACTGGTGCCTGAATACATGGTAGGCAAGGCCTTTAATGTCATGAGACCAATCAGGGACGGCATAAACTGATATTAATATAGAATCAAACTGACTGAGCGTGGTGGAACAATGGAGGACCCAGGTTTGGTCCCGATCATCCTTATTTTTGTTTTACAAGGTTTTCTGAACTCACTCCAGTCGAATGACGTACATACAGGCTGTTACGATACTCTTGACTTCGTGATGATCTGCATTACACAACACCTCAAAACAAACTAAATCAAAAGTAAGCCTACTTTCCTCTGTGTGGGTACCAAGTAACCCTGAAGTTTAAAATCGTTTACGTACATCTACGAATATTGAATAGTATTAATTAAGACATATGATAAACTAAACATACAAAAAATTATTCAGCTTACTAAGCAATACATGCGTACCCCGTTTGATAAAAATGAAGAAAACTTTTCTGAGATGTCTTTCTACTATAAAGATAAAACACTGTCACAAATTTCAAAATATTACCGAAGGATGGACGAAACACACGAAAGTCCAGTCAACAATCTAACTAGAATATGCTTGCCGAGAGTAATGAACCTCGAAAAATATTTTCCCAAATATGACATATTATACAAAAATATGAAAGAGCCGCCATTACAAAAATTATGAACACGTGGTTACGAAATACAGAAAAGTCAAGTCAGCTTTGTAGGTTATGTAGTATGTGTGTTCCAAGTTTGATGAAATCCGTAAAAAAAAAAATTTTAAGCACATATGGCATGTTATACAAAAAAATTAAAATGCCTACAATTATGTAATGCTGTGCTAAAATGCAAAGATGGCCACCGTTATAAATATATTAACACAGGATGAACGAAATACAAAGAAAGTAAAGTAAGCTTTGAATGAAGTATATTTGTACCAAGTTTGATGGAATTCTGACAATTATTTTCTAAGATGTGTAATGCTATGCTAAAAATACAAAATACAAAACATGGCGACCATTTCAAAAATATAACCACAGAATGGACAGAATACTCAGATATGTCAGCTTTGTATATAGTATCTGAGTACCACGTTTGATGAAATAATAAAATACGGTTCCTTGATATTTGTCTTGATCTAAAAGTGTTGAAATAGCCGCCATTTTGAAAATACAGGAAGGGCGTAAACGAATTATATAAAAGTCAAGTCAGGTTGATAAGTACTATTATGTGCAGAAAGTTTAATGAAATTCAGTCTACTGGTTTTTAAATTTATAAGGGACACACACATGAACACAGACATACACACATATACATACACACAGACACAAATGTGATCTCATAAGCCTACTTATTCCTTGCTGCAAGTATGCTAATAAGAGTGTGCAGGGAGGAGTGGGCGCCCGTAGACCCTGCTTGCCCCGGAATATGACATGAAATGAGGCGACGGAATGTCGGAGGAAGCGGAATAAGAAAACACCCGACCCAACATCACACTGTCACTTAATCCAAAGCGAAAATCAGGGCCCAACCCCGCTTCGTGAATAGAACCGAGTGCCGTGGTGGAAGGGAAGTGCCCCAGTCATCGAGACACCACTTCAAAGCAACTCCCCACGTGATGTAACAGCAAACCCCGAGCAATATGCTGGACTACGAGCAAAATGTGAATCTAGCTGACGAGACTAAGGTTGCGGTCTCACTAGATACACAACTACCTCACTCAAACACATCCAGCTTTATGTAGCGGTTACATGAGCTCCGAAGAAGTTCCGATCACAGTCTCTTCTCGAACTAAGTAAACTGAAATGTTTATATTCGTTACACAAGCATAGCAAACTTTTAGTTAGTTGCAATTAAATGATTAAAATGTTTCTAAAGTAGAATACAGAGTGGATGATAACGTATGGGACACTTAAAGCTCCAGTTTGATTGAAGTTAGGAAGTTCATTGATTTAAATCGGTTTAGGAGTGTTATCTCGCAAACGTGCTTAGCTTAAAACGCAATCAAACATGGCTGCCAAATATGTTTGAGACATGTAGTGTGACTGTGGCCTAAGCCTCCACATTCACAAACCATCGTCACAACTAGAATTCTTTCAAGCACTATATAATAATCAGTGACGATAAAGAACAATGAAGGGAATCTCAGCTGGGGTGAGAAGTGTGGAACTATGACGACTGAACAGTTGTCAAGCCACTTGACTTCTCTCTCGCATCTGGCTTCCACGAGTGCTGGATTCAAGCTCAGGTAAGCTCTATCCCACATCCTCATACAGGCTTTACAGTTCCCCACGAACAAGTGGAAATTTTCGACAGCTGGTAAACGTTATTTCAGAAATTGAAACAATATATTATTTTTGTGAAATAATATGTTGGCTTACTAAATTAGTGAGTGAAGAAGAAAAGATGCTGGAAGCATAAAGTATCCTGGAAACCAATCCATAATTGATAACAGAACTGGCAGGTAAATGCACTCGTTCATGGAATGGAATTCGTCTTTACCCACATTCCTTCAAGCAGTCGTCTGGTATTTATAATAAAAACATTTTCTCCGAATATAATATTTAATCCCTATAAAATATAACTTTAATTAATTTTAGTGAAATTAACGTCAGTTTGGTCATTAGAGACGGTTAAGGCCACACAACCTGACACAATCGACAGGAACTAGGAGAGAGACGCTCATGACCTCTTTAAAGCAACAATCCCATAATTTCACTAGAGCTATTTTGGGAAACCGTGGAGACCAGAATTGAGGATGGCCGGAGCCAGGATTCGAAGCCGTATCCTCCCGAATGGGAATACAACGCGTTACTGTCGCGCCACCTCGCTCGGTATACAATCTATATGAAATCCGCTGTATTACTTCCCCCCATATTGGTCACCACAGCAAGTAGTATAAACCAACAAAACCACGAATCAGTCAAAGAGACCACGACTTGCGTTTCACATGCACCTTCACTCAGCTTTCTTCAGCAGAGTCGTGAAGGAAGAGAGTCCAGCAGATGTACGAGGGTCAGCGAGGCGTGGAAACGCTTCTACCTCAGCGGTTGTGGGAAGTAAGTGGTGATTTCTTGGAGTAGAGGAAGTGCAGTAGAAGACGTCTGGGGTGAGTGATTGGCCCACCACGCCGTGTCGTCCTCGTCGCATTGGCCGGAGACTTCAACGCTGGGTCGAGCAGCGAACCACTTTCTCTGCCGCTGTAGAGTCGCGTTCATTTAGCCAGCAACTTGTTGCACTCAGACAAACTAAGTATACTCTTATAGGCTGCTCACGGTAAGCGAGCACTTTTAAGAACTCTGTTGTCAAGGAAAATATTTGTATAATACAATATATTGAGGTTTTTAGAAGTTCAGGACGCTGCCTACTCCAGAGTCCTGGGCCCCGGTTAAATATCTGCTGTCTGCACCTACGCAACACAGCGCGATGTGTGTATTTAATTCCATTGCAGCGCTACCTGACCCAACGAAAGAGTAAATTTTGCGTTGCATCCATTAAACTGGGATATTTAACCAGCCTCGTGGTGAGTGCAAGGATAGGCAACAAAGGCCGATATTCCTAAACGTTTATAAGTGTTTAGGTGCAACTCATGTCACATATGGGTCTTATCGGTATTCCTAAACGTTAAATTAGTGATTTTTCCTTGGCTTCAAGTACACATGTGCAGTACGCCTATCCTACAGGGGTTTACAAACGTTACAACGTATTTTACCCCTCAAAGGGAGAAAACAGGAAAAGTAGAACCATACAGAAAATAAAACTTTGTGGCAGCAAGAGTACTAAGTAATAACCCACCAGCATTTCAAAAACCTAAATATTACAGACTAAAGAAATGTGGCATTTTCAAAGCATATCAGTGTAAATATACTAGTTCCAGACTCTAGTACGTAATTGATTCTATAGTTTATACGCTAAGGCATCCGATCACTATTTCCTCGGGTCGCATCCATAGGTCACTTCAAAGTTTAATTTTTTACTTTTTTATATTACCTATGTAGCACATCAAGGTAAAAACGAAATTAATATTTATTTCGATAAATATAGTTTCAAGGCATTGTAATAACTCAATAATATGAACATAAGTTGACATGAATAATGAACCATTGTTGAAGAATACGTTTTCCCCTGTAAATTGCAGTCAGTCTTTAAGGAAACCACTTCTGATGTACGGAATAAAATATAACGTGACTTTCTTTATTCTTAGTGCTTAAGAATGGAAAGAATATCTTACGTAACCTTTTGAAAACCAGTCTACTTAGAAAATATGCAAACGTAATTGTTATATAAAGTTGATTTAAAATATATTAGATACGTTTCCCCTACATTCAGAAGTTTTGAATATGTTGTCAGTTACGAACACTCTATTATTTTTATAATTAATTTCCGAAATAAAATTTTTACTAGTAAAATAAAACAATTGGGTTAACATTTTTACGCGAAGTACACATTAAACTTAATCTGCGTTACATCATGTTAAAAAAAATTTAGAAATTATTAAATGTGTTCACGATATATTCACCTAAGAAAAAAAATTGAAGACAGTGACGGAATGTTTTCAAAACAGCAAGTGTGCTATAAATACAGAATTCAGGCTTACAGATTGTAAAATAAAATGTAATTTTTTTGGTCCTTGTAATTAATAATTTAATTAAATATTTAAAACCAAATTATAAGTTCGTAGATGTCTGAACAAAGTACATAAAAGTCAAATCAACTTAGGTTGCTAGGTAATCCCTATATTAGTATCAAGTTGAACTAAATACTGTCCACATGTTGGAAAATTGAGGAACACTCACACGTGTTAGGGAAAGTAGGCTTAAAGAAAAGAAACAGAAAAAAATGCCTTCGTGGTTCTGCATACGTGCACATGTCATTACAGTGGTTGTTGTCCGCTCAGTACGCCGAGTGACGTGCAGAATGTCGGTCATTGCAAGATTATTAGAAAACAGTAAGTAATCTCTGCTTAGGAACAGTATTCATAGTAGCTACACGTGTCTATACACATCTAAGGTTCACAAGTAATATCATTAAAGCATATTGTCTAGCGGTGAAAACGGCGAACATGGGTGTTCTTGCGGTGTTTTTTAAACATGAAAATCTTGGTGCAGAATCTTTTGAGGGTACATACGCGTATAATACCTTCATCCTTAATATTACGTTATAGAACGATAGTCACCACAGAATGTCTAGTAGAGGCTAGTTGTGGGCGAGAAGACTTTATAGTGACTTGTACATAGAGGCTATGGTGAGGTGAGATGCGTGTGCTGTGTCGTCCTTATCGCTTCCGCATTTCAAGGCCTCGATAGAGACGTCCACCTAGGCGGCCTCTTCAAGAAGTCAACTTACAATTTTTTTTAACTTTTCTTACGGACGATATTTTTATTATTAATACTCAAATTTCAAAAGTTATATTCTGTAATTCTTAATCTAGCCTATATTAATACTGTATTTATTATAACTTCTAGTTCAAAACAAATTAATATGTATTACATTACGTTTTATATGTAAAATATAAATTGTTTTTGCTAAATAGCTATTGAAAAACACAGCTACTTGTTCTATACAACAGCGTTGCCTTTATTTGTTTATATCCTCAGACGGGGTGGGAAATAATAAGCTGTAACATCTTACCTGCCTTACATCTTGTATGTTATGAGATGTGGCTCAGTACCTGTCGAACCAATCATATCAGACTGTGTTCTTCATCTCGCTGCCGTCACATTCCTATAGGTTCTTTTAGGTTTCTTTCTAATACCCTGACAACTGTGAGCATATAAATATTTTCACTCTCGAAAAAACTAACAGTTATCTATTCTACTCATCTCTTATTCACACTTTAATTCTTCTAGAAATATTTTCCTCTTCTCAATGCAGAAAATATTTGTGTTTGAAAGTGATGTTGGGTAAGTTAACTGAATTCCACGGAATATAACTTCACAAGTAACTTCCTATATTTGTCTTCGCCAGTGCTCCGAGAGGCAGCGTCCTTAAGTTTTGAGTTACATTAAATATATACGCTGTTTACTTAACTTACCTGTGTTCATTAAAAACTAGTAGAAATATTCTAACTAGCTGAATTTAAAAAATACCACGGCTTCAAAATTGGTCACTACGGTGAACATGCTATACTTGAGCTGCTTAAAAGATGTATTTGTTTATTAAAAACATTCAAATTTAAACACTTCAGCAAAAAAAATTACCACAAGGTCATTCCAAAAATTCCAAATAATTATCAGTCAGTCTACTTACGTTTGTACGGTGAATTTGTAAAACTTTACAGCTTATTTACTATAGATAAAAATGCAACAAGATGAGTATTCATGGATATACGTCATTGCTTGCGAATGTTGCTAAGTTGCAGATAAACCCACAAAAACATAAAAATACGAAGGAAAAAATGCAACAAAATTACGAAACAGTTACTCAAATAAGACGAGATATGGTCGTTGTCAACACACGCATAAATAATTCCAGAATATGACTATAGTCGGTATATGATAATAGAGACTAACAAAAAACAGACGGAACAAAGTATATGAACATGACAACGATGATGGACATAAAACGACGAGGACAACACAAATGAACACAGCGACAGGAAATATTGTAGATGAGACAGCACAACGAAAACAACACAGGCGAAGATAGCAGGTTCTCTTCGGCGACAACAGATGAGCTTTGTTCTGTTTTTTGTTGTTAGTCTCTATTATCTTATACTGACTATATTTCTATTCTGGTATTGTTTATGAGTGTGTGTTGACAACGACCATATCAGGTCTTATTTAATTAATGTTTTCGTAATTGTGTTGCATTTTTAATTTCCTTTGTTTTTTTTTTTAATGTTTTTGTGGGTTTATCTGCGACTTGGCAATATTCGCAAGCAATGGCGTATATCCATGAATACTCATCTTGCCATACATCCCCATTGTAAAAATCTTTCAAAGATCAGATAAAAATGTGTTGTGAACTCCGAGGTAGGTCAAAATTCTACAGAAAAGTTATTTACTTGGTAGCTTGTTGCACTATGAACACACACATAAAACGTCTGCGGGGGACAATGGATTGGGGTATTAATAATTTACTAATAAGAGATACTTTTACAAGAGATAGGATGTACTTTTGTGTGTGTGGATGCACATTTACGTGTAGGCCTGTGCTGTCGATATTCACTGACCAATAAATTAAAAATATTCAGATACGCATAGTTATTTTATCATCATTTGCCGTTTATGTTAGTAGTAGAATGTAAAATACGAAAACTAAGTTTAGTTTAGATTTATAACATCTTATTCTATCACAAATTAATTTTAAAGGTTATTCATGAATTTAAAATTGTATTTATTTGTTTTCATACATTTCGTAGCGTTCCTATACAAAGTCATACTACACATTCTTTATTGTCCCATGATCGGCTGAAACGTTTACTTCGTCTTTTCTCTGCGGAATTATCTAGATCACACTGCATTAATAAAGAGCTCTGATTGGTTACAGACAACTTGAATCAAGTACAGTGCAGACCAAGGTACATTTTAACGAGCACAGACTTCTCGACATCTTGACATATCTAACAAACACACAGACGTATGCACAACAGTACAATAATATACAACTGCGACTGAACGACTTCCTCTGTCGTTCTGGGCCATAGATTAGACACCTGGAAGAAAAACGGTTAACTCAGTATTGTTTTACAATCAACTAGTTTGACACTAGCGCTCCACGTTACCAGGGAAAATCCCAACCACATTACGCGATCACATTTGTGTCACACCCGGTTGTTCAGGAAAGGTTGAAGTTTCTCGGTTCATCATTTATATTGAAATAGACTAAGAACTGTGCCATATACTCATTTTAAAAATACGGAATTTTCTTCATATTTCAGTGACAGTGCCACAAGAAGAGATACATATTCGCGTGAAATAAGACAATGAGCAGAACTTTTGAAACGTTTGAAATCGTAATTAGCAAGAGAAGTTTTCTCATAGTTCAGTGACTATGTGGAACACGATTATTTCGTGAAATTAAACAAACAGCTGAAGAAGGAGCCATCCAGTCAGGTCTCGACTCGAATGGATTTCCCGCCGTGACGTTAAACCGTTTAACAGGTTTCTCACGGCGTCGGAGTCTCAGACAGGGAAAAGTATTTCTGTGTTCTCGTAACCGCAATTCTCGTCTGTCATCGTGGCATTTTTTTTTTCCTTTTACCTTTCCCTAAACATCTCCGGTTAGCGGTAATTACTAAGATCCAACACAGCCGGCGACGTTCGCAAAACTTTCAGTTATAGCGGTGTTTAACTTAGAAGATGGTTCCCTTGCAGAAGGAAAAGTGACAATAGGAAGTGTGTCACTAGTTACTTCGATAAAGAACAACGTATTTAGTTTTTGGAATTGAGACTTAATTCCTCATATCCTGTTGCTGTTCCTCTGCCGCGTGTCGACAGTTTCACGATACATATTTCTCTTGCTGCCAGCAATATTTTGAAACGCATCATTTTCTTGAACCGTTATAGTGACAGTAGGGTACTGTTACAGTTGTTTCCATGGAAACATAAGTGATTATCGCCACCTTTTCCAGATTTCTAGACAAACGTAGTCTTGATATGAATTAGTCCAGTGTATAAGAAAAAAAGCTATTCACAAGACAAACATCCTTTACATCTTTCAAAAACTACGCGGTATTTAATTCTCACGTGAGACGGACTCAACGTTCACAAAAAAACCTGTACTTTGAATTCATTTTCAAAGGTTGGTTGATGTGTGATGCATAAGACACTCTTGCACTGCGCTACTCGAGCAGCGAACGAACGTTCTTGGTCGTCACTTCCTATGTTCATCGACCCCTCCTCCTTACAATCGTCATTCCTTTCACACTTCACAACCTCATACCCACGTGCCGAATTCGAGAACACCGTCTATACCGCATTACGGTCCAAACTAGATAGCCGGTTTCTCTTCGTTCTCATTCCAATGTAGGCTTTCTCGGTCATCCCTTGTGATGATGCGTGCAGTTCTGTTAACTGTTTCACTTGTTAATTATAAACATAAGCCGGTTATACTCTGTTTCACACGACTAAGTTATTTGACAGTTTTGAGGCCAACTGCCGTTTTGTGTCTTGTTCACATTTATTGGAATTACGTATTGTTTGTAGCACAATTTTTTTCTTTTGCAATGAAAATCCAACGAAAATAAAATTGACAAAGAAATTCTTCGTGAAACTACAAAGATTTTCTTTTGCAAAAGTACAGTGTTTATGTTTATAACGCTGGAAGATGTGGCCTTGTATTTGTGCTTGCAATGCGAGGAAAATGAGACTTTAAGGCGACCGCCTACCCCACGCTTCAAATGCGGTGCAGTGTGTTCTTAAAAACAGGGTTTTCCTACGAAAATATTCCACGTGTACCCATTGTGCCAACGTACGAAAAGAAAATAAACTCCAGGCAAGGTCGAAACCTCATTGTTAAGACGCCATGCTCCTTAAAAACATTGTTTCTAAGTCCTCCAACATGGCTAAAAATGACCTTTTCAGACTTCCGTACTTGAAGATGTACTGACCGGATGTTTGTGAAACTCAGATTGCGACCTGCACTGAACTTAGTTGCAGACTCTCCACCAATAAAACCATATGGTCATCATTTAATGTCCATTACAAAAATCCTTCGGCGTGAACTTTGCACGCTAGTTCAGCGCTTGGCTCGTTGAGGTGACGTGGCATTTCATGCACGCTTCAAGGTCGACCTTATTACTCCGTCGCTTTTGAGCCTCTCACCCGCGGGTAGGCGGCACCCTTAAGTATGTATTTTATTCTGAAGGTGAAAATGAATCCATTTAAACAAATTATAGTTGAAAGTATTTATTTTGAAAAATAAATAAAAGTAAGCAGGCGCAGCTATATTTAAACCCGCACACAACCTTGTGCCATTTAACAGCCCATTTTACCCCAAGACCAACTAAACTTATAAACAGATAACGTTAAAAGTTTATATGTTTGAAGTACACTTCGATTATTTAACGTCCTTTCATTTATACGCGTGTACACAGTATTCTAGAAAATGTATACCAGTTGCAGTGATTTGTATATATCGCTACGTCATTTACTACAAATCACTGATTTTTGTTGACTTTCAAATATATTCTTGAGTTTTCTTACAAAGAAAAGCCTTTCTAAATTTATGAAAAAAAAAACTTTACAATAAAAACTGTTGTACTACTTTTACAAAAGTTTGTGAGAGTACAGCGGAACTCTTTTGTAATTTTTACAAAAACTTTACACAGCGTAACTGACAGTAGAGCAGAGACTAATGGAGATAACTGTGACGATAGTTTCTCTGAGCTAAGGACAGAGTGTGAAGGAGGTGAGGGGTGGAGGAAGCTTGTTGTTGGACGCCGGTCTGGCCTCATTTACCTTTAGTTGTAGGCATAGGAATAGAAGGTGACTCCTCAACCAACAAGTGCTATGATCGAACTTCATTCTTCAATAACGTCCAACCTCTTACTGACACAATCACAACTAGGGGGAAATAATCCCTTATCAACCCAGTTCTGAGATATATCTCCTAATTTGTAGTGGAAGTAATTTTACGAGGCCTGCCTACCTCCATAGCCGTAGCGGCAGTATGTAAGGATTTTACTTGCTCAATTATGTGAGGTGTGGCTTAGTTAGTACCTAACGAACCTACACATTATGTCACCACTGACTTCTATGTTTATCTCAAAGAAGCCTACATTTTGTTAATGGAATCTTTTACACTGTCTTAAAATAATCATAAAACTATGAGCAAGTAACATTCTAAGATAGGCTATATATTTTTTAATTTTATTCTAATAATTTAATTTGTAAGTTGATTTTCATAATATAACTACTCCCGCTATTTTGACTTGATGAGCCAATAGAAAATATGGTTAGGTACAACATAAATGTTCATAAACTATCATTTCGTCTTGACCGACTAAATACGCAGTGATTCACCAACACATCATAATTTTTGTTTGCTAAATCGAGTAGGCGTAAGGTGACCAGTTACGCCTATTCAAATACGAGCCCAAAGGCGCGCACCCGTCGAACTTGCAAAAGTTTTTATCTCCAGAGTATATTTTCTTTCCGTTCACGATCTAGTTGTAATGGGTTCAACTCACACTTCGTCCAGCAAACGCCGGCCCCCCCACAATCAAGATAGTCCCCTCGTGGTGCTCCCGAGGGCAACACAAAATTTGCACCTGCTATGCTTCTGGTTGTGCTATAGAGTAACTAAATATTCGCACACTGAAGTGCAAGGAAGCACGTGATGAGTACAAGACGGTTGTAAATATGCGCCTGTCAAATACTTACGCTCTAAAAAATATTTTGTAAACTTGCCACAAGTGCGTATAGGAGCGCTATGAAAGTAGGTATGGTGGAATAGTTTCCAGACATCCATGGTAGCAATCCTAAACTTTTTATAAATCAATCAAATGTATACTAAAGTTACCAGACTTGTATCATAACAACTTTAACAATTTTATTTACAAAGCGGAATTATGGTAACTGTCCCATAGCGCGTTTAGGTAAATTATTTCCTAAATATATCAGGAATTTTTTTTACGTCGTAAGCACAAATACATATACTTTGTTCTCTCATGCGCAGCTAATAATAATAATCGCGGGTGTGTATTGAGTTGCAAGTGTGACTAGACGTGCAAGTAAAGACTTGCTCTACGCTGCCTCAGGGTCTGCGCACATACGGCTCCTACAAGACTCCTAGCACCGTGTTCATACAAACCGTCTTCAGTAGCTAAGATAATAACGAGACGAGGTTCCATAATCGCAACACAAGCTACGCACGTGCGTGCCTCGACACAGGTATTGAGCCAGACGCACGCCCTCTCACTGCTAGCCTAGTTACTTCAGACAGAGAAACTTGCACGCACTCGGGAACACGCGACACATACCAGCTAGTTTGTGTACAGGCTGAGAAGTTATCTCAGCACTTTTTACTTACATATGTATAAGTGTGTTATAGTCACAGTATTTCCAGAGTAATTAACACATTTGTATTATGAGGAATAAAATAACAACCAGTGCAGGAATGAACACGGTGAAGTAATATGTGTTGTAACATTACCACTGCAGATAGCACACCAGCCACGTGACCTGGGAACTGTGCAGAATGTTTATGCTGCTGTACAACTGATGCACACTTACATCTAACCATGAACCCACGTGTATGTGACGTTATTGCTCCAAACAGCTATGGCGTGAGGAATCAGACCGTTAGTGTGGGCCACGGTTGTTTAGTGGTCACAACACTCGCCTCCCTCCACAGAGATCCGGGTTCCGTTCTCGGTTGGGATTGGTCCCGGCTTTCCCATATGCAATAAACGTGGCGTAATTGCCGTAGACCGGCGAGTTTTCTCCGGGTACTCCTGCTTTCCCTCCCTTGCATTGCGTCGCTGTGTTATTGTAGAACTTAACTTCATGTGATCTCAGGTAACGACAGAAGGCCTGTCTCTCGGGATGTGACATCCTTCTCTTGGGTTCGTTATCTCCTAGTTAGTTATTATTTTACCTTGTATGTATATACAAAACGTGTTTAGAAAACAGGAGTCCAAACTATGGCACGAGATTCATAATAAAAAAAAAATAAAAAAAAGGAAACTGATATATGACAGGGCATTCATGGTCCATCAGTCTTATAGAAGCTCTTAAAGACAGAAGGTGAAAACATTCTGTATTCGTGAGACAGTTTGCGAAGTTAGGACATAAACTGGTATACGGAATAATTAAAGCGACATATTGGATAAAAGAAAGGTATAGTAGGTTGTATAGCCTACACCCTCGTCATGCAAATAATATGGGTTAGCACCCTTTGATTGCACGCAACATTTACATAGTGGGTGGTGGGTGAAGGAAGAGGTAAAGGTGACGTCATGCAGGAAGTAAGGAGGCTCTTCATTGTCCGGCGCACATCGGGAATGTGACGGCGAAGATGGTCGAGTTAGAAAGCGTGGACGTTGCACGACTAATGCACGGCTGGTAAGAGCGGACCGAATTGCTGTGCCGATGTTCCCAGGCTCGTCCTAGGCACTGGCACCGCAACCATTCTGCCAGCACGGGACTCTTCCCAGCTCTACAGTCCGAGAAGACAGTGCTCTGACATTTATTGGTTGATACTAGATCTGTTTGGGTAGAGCGAGGTGGTGCAAACATCATACGTCCACTCGCATTCTAGAGGAAGTGGGTGCCATTCCTGCCTCCGGCCATCCTCATTTCGGCTTTCCGTGGTTTCCTGAAATCCCTGCAGTGTAATACTGGGATATTTCGTTGACATAGACCTCGGACGACTCTTCTCCAAT
The DNA here is from genome assembly GCA_003012365.1 of Medauroidea extradentata. NCBI lineage: Eukaryota > Metazoa > Arthropoda > Insecta > Phasmatodea > Phasmatidae > Medauroidea > Medauroidea extradentata. The sequence continues at coordinate 19,070 of PNEQ01070201.1, forward strand.
TTCCTGTCATTGTATCGAGTTGTGTGTCGCCGTCTGTAATGAATTCGCTGTCGTCAAGGCGTAAAATTCAATAAAAGTTAAAGTAACGTTAAATTCTAGTAGACTTTCGTTAGAGATGATGGTATATCGCGGGGAAACTTGACTGTTTGATGGGTTTGCACGCACGTTCACCTAACCAGAAGATTACTGGCTTTCTCTTGTACGTGGGGCTGTTACCCTATTTGACTGTGTCAATAAGAATCCCGCTGTTGTAATATTTGATGCCTATTTATTGCCTGCAGACAGCTACGTTGTGTCAGATGTACATCTTCCTATCACATGTGTTGCATTTAACTACAGTGTTTTCAAGGGTATGTTGGCACAAAACATTTTCGCGATATACCATCATCTCTAACTATCATGAGCATCGCTGTACTTAGTCACGCAAGTGTGGTGTAGTGTGAAGACATGTTCATTAACACATCGCATCCGCGGAAATCCCTAACAGTCTCAAGTTTCATAAGACCGTTTTATTATTAGTCATTTAGTCATATAAGTATTTTAGTACCGTTAACTTGGAGAGCTGTCGAACATAGATAATTAAAAATATTTTTGTGATATTATATTAAAAGATAAACTGTAGGTTGTTAAATACACCGTTTGGTATGCTAAATAGGTAACTTAAACATTTAGTTGACTAAAAGTAATAACATAAACACTAGCTCAGTTTAATGTGTAGCAGAGTGGCTACTGTGGTAGGCGCAGTATTGTATGGCGCCCCTGATAGTTAGGCAACACAGCGGGCAAGCACACGTTGCATGCTGCAGGCTCGCCACACAACAATACTACTGTTCCTCTTGCAATAACTAAGCAACTGGAACACAGATTTTACTATTTTTTATATACCAAAAGGCGATTTTAAATTAAATAAAACACAAGCCAAAATTAATTTTAAATTTCAAGTGCTACATAAATGTGTCAAAGAAACAACAGTGACGAAGTTGTCGGAGTTGTTGAGACATGAGTATGTGTTAGTATGGTAGCACTGCGGCTAGGTGTGATTTCTCGTTCATACAGAAGCCAAACAGCGAGACACGACCCCTGAGGTGCTAAGGAACAAGCAAAGTCATATGGACATATGGCCGGAAGTATGGTTGGAAATGCATGGTATCTACACTAGAGGATGAGAGGGTAGTTATTAATGAATCATGTGTTGTCAGATCACTACAATGGCGTGCACGACATGATATGATGAGATCATTGTTATACAATGTGTTCCAAGTGGCCTCCACGAGTCTATATATGACACAGAGCGACTGACTTGCAACATCAAATATGCCATCCTACAACCGAATGTTGTCACAGGCAGCATGAGTACGTTGTTCCAGTGTCTGCACGTGAGAGATGGGCTATGCTTACATACGTCTTACATGTGTTCTCAGAGGTTGCAACTTGTCTGGAGTGTTCTCATGTGTGATTTCAGTCATTAAACACACCCTGTCAAATATACTTTACCTCCACCTGCAAATAGGTGTACCTCCTTTGAGACGTATTTTCGGCCATTTGTCCATATGATATTCTTTGCTCCTTAATACTCTCAGCATCGTCTCTTGCAGTTTGTTTCCATTGAACATACTACACATATAAATAAATAAGTATATAATTATATATATATATAATCTTCCATGTCTCGTTACAATTACAAGAGAAAAATTGTTTTAAAACTACGCAAAAAAGGAGATACACTGCTCATCGTTTAAATAAAGTACTACGTGAAAACATGAAGAGAAGAGTAATAATTGTGAAACTTGAACTGAGAAGCCGTAGGGCCTAAAATATACAAATATAATAATTATCGGAACAGACTTTTTAGACGGATAAGACGATCAGTGCTCTATTATTAATTCGACAAATGCCATCGAAATAAATTAATGAGAAAATTATCAAGAGCAAGTTAATAAATAAGAAAATAAATATAAATAAATCAGAAAAAATAAACAAAGAAGTAAATAAGTAAACAAATCCACATCAACACGCGAATAGACACCTAGTCTACTGCCCAAACACTGCCGAACATACCAGAATTGACTCGATGCGAACGATCTTCTAAACTTTCATTGCACATTAAGAATACATAGAGCTTCAATCGTGATAGTAATATTATTACTAATACACGACATATTAATCTCCCTCTATTTCCAAATATCAACGCACACAGACGAGGAACTGTTTAGAAACGTGTTGTACTGCTCAATTGGTCTGTATGCTTAGTACCAGTCAATGGCAGCTTCAGTGGCCGACATTCCAGCAGGTAGGATTCCACAGTGCTGGGGCTGGAGCTCACGTGACATACTTTGTTTACATGAGTGCGCGCGCTACTGGCTACTGGCGTGGCTGGAATGTGGCGTGTTGCGAGCGAGAGGCATAATATGTGGGTTAGCTGCCCGGTGTCCTGCACAGTCCGCAACAAGAAACCTTCACTCTGCACGAACATACTGCGTCGTGGCCGAGTGGTAAGACCATACAAAGTTTAGGAATACAGAAGTGAATGACGCCAACTACATTGCTACCACCAATCAGAGTAAGGTGGCTGCTCTGCTAGCCGGCAGCCAGGCCAATAGGAAACCTGTTGTAACATGCAGGAACCAAACACACACGGGGCTGGTGTCAACAACCTCGGGCAGCCAATAAGCGGCCAAGTTCGCTAGTATCAACGTCATTTCGCAATTGTTGCTGTTTAGTCTGTGGCAAGACTCACATTTGGAATGTCCTTGGTTCGATTTCCGTCTCGGCTGTCCTGATTTATGTCCCCTTTGAAATTCAGAAATCACTCCAGGTGAATAACTGAAGGTCATGGCCGACTTCTCGAATGGTTCCTGTGCATCTGAAACATTGGTCTCATACCTCGAGTCGACGACATACAGGGGTGTGCACGCAGTACGAAGTAGACTTGAGAAGTAAGCAGTAGAGATTGAGCGTACTAGATGACGAGGTTACTCCTGGCAGCCAATAGGAACACACTTTGAAGAGCGTATTCTTGGCTGTATTGAATATACCTGAGGCTACGCTTAAAAAATGTAAAATAATTAGGAAATATATAAACGTTGCTCCGTTAGTATTTACAGTAAAAAACTTGAATTGTCGGTAAAAAGTTTTTTTTTAAATATATGTATTTTGTATGTTAAAGCAATAATACGTTTATCAGATGACTTACGAATGGCAAAATTGGATACCGATCTTTCCTGTTTGGTTAAACTTAATATTTCCTCTGCCGAACTTACGCAGGTCAATTGTGCTTCTGTCTACATTTGTGTTATGGGAAAAAATTCTAAAATATATTGCTTAAGTATCAATGCTTTTGTTTTTAACTGCGTTAAACACCTAAACTCTGCTTTCTTAATTGGAATCGGCGACGATTTACTGATTTTCAGTAGTTTTCACCGACAAAGTTGGTTGAAACTGCAACATCCGGGATGAACGGAAACCTCTGGTAGTTGGTGATTATTTTCTTATTCCGGTTTAGTTTGTGGCGCACGCATGAAATTTACGTGCGGATTATCGAAGTCCTGGGAATAATGAAACAGCACAGATGCAGAACAATAAGTAAAGTTGGGTTTTATTAGAACGTCTAGTATATCTCTTTAAACACTAATTACAAGCAGGCATCACCACTCTCGTTGAATAGTATTCCAACAACCGTCCATCTGGCAATGTTCTCTGGCAAGCGACCACCTTGTCTTGTCGTCAGTGAAGTAGGCAGATATAAATCCAATAGATCAGACAATCAAAAATAGGTGGGATGTGGCTATGGCCTGCATGAAGTAATTAGTATAATATTCGCCTGGAGCTAATTTATAAAAACTTCAGAAAAAAACTGAGGTAAATGTTATGTATTGTACGAACACGTTTCAAACATTGAGAAGATTAAACAAGCCTTAGAATTTTTCCTTCTCGTAACTAATTTTAGTTGCTTGATTCTGAGAAGTCGATCAATGAAACATATCGCCCTTTTGCACCAAGCTCTTTCTTCCCATATTGTTATGTGAAAGTGAGTACTTGTAGTCGGAGATTATTTTGAGATTAATGTAGAAGACAAGAGCCAATCTGGCACGGACTCAGTTATAAGTTTTAAAGGGAGCGAATGTCTATAATTATGAATAATGTAATTATGTAGCCTTTATCGTAAGCACGTACATTCTTACCTAAGTCCTCAGTTTTTTTACTGATTGTACTTCACACATTGCTGAAATAAGTTACGCAAATCTAAACACAATTAGAGCAAAGCAATGGTCTCTAGCGTTTTATTTCTACTTTATGCTATGTTCTTTGGAAGAGAAGGGTGTTGTGTACTCCCATCTCCTTGGGTACGTCCCTGACGTCAATACAGACGAACACAAATGCACACTGACCTGGGGATCGAACTCAGAACTTCTCGTACTGTACGTTGGCGCGCACTCGACTACGCGACGAACGAATGACAGATTTTTTGAGCTAACGTGAATTATCACAACTGACTGATGAGACGTCGGGTTTTCTTGATGTGGCGGCCATTTTAACATTTTTTATCGCACGATATATGAGAGGAACACATTTTTTTTGCGGACTGTTGATTTTTTGTATCACGCTATATGTCTATAGTAAACAATTTTTTTTTCAAGTCAAACACATATATTTTAAAAATATTACCTATTTGGAAATTGATTTTGTGCAATTTTTGTGTCTCGAGAACCATTTTACTAATTCGAACAAAAATTGATAACGTGATAGCATATCGTACAGTATAAGCTTCGATTTCAGCAGGGTTTATTTTTGTAAGTCCATTATTTGAGACGGTAGCGTGTCATCAGTGAAATAATGTGCTACATAAGATGTGTTGATGGCCGCAGTGAGCGATATTTTGGGGAAGAGATGAATAAATGCCTCCACACGTAGGAACAGTGATGTTACCCTGGTATGGAAGCAGTGTTCATTCACACGTGCTAAGTTCTTTCATTTAACTGTGGGGTTTCTGCGATTCGACAACATTCACTACAATGTAAAAAAATACTTCCTAAAATGTTTAGGTAGTTATTATCCCAGACGCAGTAATAGACAGTTACCATACTTCCGTCTTGTAAATATGCAGACTTTTACACTTGTTACAATACAAGTCTGGTGGCTATAGTATACATTTGACTGTTTTATAATTAGGTTTAGGAGTGTTACCATGGATGTCTGGGAAACTATTCCACCATACCTACTTTCTTAGCGCTCCTATACGCACGTCTGGTACATTTACAAACTACTTTTTTAGAGTGTAGCAATGGAATATATCCAACAAAAACTTCAGTTTGTGATAAGAATCCTCACTCCTATGTTATACAAGGAGCCCCTTATTTTCGTCGCAGACTCCCAAAGTCAGTTACAACTCCGCCTCCCTGATACCAACCTCAGGAATTTGACATAGGCCTACAAATGGCCACATTGGACCAGAGCTGTTGCCCTATTTGACGGAGCCAGTAAGAATCCCACTATTGTAATATTTGATGCCTGTTATTGGTCTGCAGACAGCTATGTTGTGTCAGACGTATATCTCCCGATCGTACATGTCACAAGAAACTACAGTGTTTTCTAAGGAATGTTGACACAAAACATTTTCACGATATACCATCATCTCTAGTGATAAGTGATTCAACAAATAATGGCGTGGACTCTCCGTGAAGTAAACATGTTACCCTAACTAAGACACGTGTGTGTATGTCAAGTAACACTTGTTTGGGCGGCTCCTTCAAAGATGGATAAATAAGGGCCTTTTAAGTTCGCCTTACTATAGTTTGTTTGACATAACATCCGTAAGTATTTATTACTATGAGAGTACTTTTTTTATGTTTTACGTGCTAAATACAATGTCTTTCGATATTTTTGGTTTTAAAATGAACCCGAGAAAGTCATTTCCTGGAGTATACTGAAAGTTTTATCGCTCACTATGCACGCCATTTTAATATGTAACAGGAAGTTACCAGCAAAATCTGACTCAATGTGGATGAGAATTAATCCAGGAAATTATACTTGGTCAAATATGTATGTAAATCTGACAAGTCTTATTTCGTTCATATCACGCTACTTTCAAAAATGTTGGACCTACAAAAATAAACCGAGCCAAAACCAAACCATAGAGGCTACGACGAACCAAATAATAATAATATTTTGTTTATGTTAGTGAAATGGTTCCCGAGGCGCAAAGTTGCACCAAAAACTGATCCTGACATGTAAAAAATAAAAAGAGAAAACCATAAACATAGTGCCTTGGATAACTTCAACTGTCAAAAAAATGTTCAATAGGCCGCCATTTTAAAAATACGAAAACGACATGAGCTAACTACGAAAAAGTTAAGTCACCTTACTAAGTACTACCAAGTTCAATTAAGTCTGGTCTATGGGTTAACTTTTTTTGGGAAGGTGTGTGTGTGGGGGGGGGGGGTAACATTACTAAGTACTAACTAAGCGGACCAAGTTGGATAAAATCCGATCTACAATTTCAAATTTTTTTTTTTTCGGTGGGAGGAATGTAGATACACATTTATACACACCGACACCAACACACACAGACAGGAAGATGATCTCAGAAGCCATATATTTCCTCCGGAAAGTAGCATTAAAAGTAATTGCTATCAGAAGTGTTAAAATACACTGGAGTTATACGAAACATGGAGTACTTTGTAAGTCTGTGTTGAAATAAAAGACACGAAAGCTTCTCACCTGTTCAGTGTTTGATCGTAAAAAGTGGTGGTGCTGCACGCACGTACCAGTGTCGCCCTTATTGCTACGTGGGAACTTATCCACGTGGCCCTGCATGTATACCACTCAAACACAGCATTTAAAGTCTCTCGTGAGAATAGCAAAATAAAAATATATGATACAACACTGCAAGAACCGGGATCGGTGGATTAGATTCAACCAACGCTGTTCCTTTTAAATCATTTAAATTCGCTCGCCGACCTGTGAAATTGATTTGCTCAAGCTGTTGGTTGTCTGTTGCCACTGTGAGAAACACTTTGTACATCTGACTGGGCTTGGTGTGACTCGGCAGTTCTTGCTGCGGGCTGGTAACTCACAGGCGACAGTCTCCAATGCAATTACAAGCTAAACACACTATACAACAGCTATGACACGACACAAGATATATACACAACTCCTGCAATATGACAATCTTCTAAGACTGCATCTCGGTATTGTGTTCTAGTATATACATATCAGCGTGCTTGGCACCACCTGTGACGGCACCAAGTATGTACTAACATTGTCGCACTCTCAGTATAGTGCACAGAGGCTCTACACTTGACAAGTACACGAAGATGCTTACTTGTTACGTGTTTCAGCATACTAGCCTCGGTTGCCAGCCTGCCACGTTGGATTGAGCTCATGTTGATGTTTAGTGAGGTTATGTAGCTCTTCAGATAAAAAAAATATATACTTAGTGATTTCGAAAAGTCTTTCAGTTGTATGCAGGCCTAAATAAATTTACTCTATCAATATTTATCTTTGTGCCCTGCATATATGTTTTTGAAAATCAGTTATAGATTTAATATATTTTTAAGTATTGTGAATATGACTATGTTAGTGTTAATATTTTTCCCATTTTACCAGTTCAGCAATGTAAAAATTTGACTGTACTTTTTTATTTAACTACCATATCGTAACAACACTTTACATACCCACTCTTAGTTCAATTTATAATGTTCTTACATTTTATTAGTAATTGTTACTGCCGCTAGACTACAGTGTAAATAAATTTATGCATCATGTTCGTACAAGATAAGTAGAAAATAACCCGTTAATGATAAATAGAAAAAAGTAAAATTTCAATGCCAATATTTCCCTCAAAATTTAAAATAAGCGAAAAATAAAGTACCTAAATGTGGTGAGCGTTAAACTGGCCATGGCCTATACTCTGATTCTCTGCTACACTGGGTTTGTCTCGAATGACTTAGTTTGTTAAACCATGCAGTCTACATAACTTATATGGCACAGAAATACTAAATACCTAATTGTAAGATTGCCACAGTACTAATAAGGGTGCGATCGCCCAGACGTGGTGCGCTAAGGTGCCAGGACTGGCACGCCTGATGTATAGTCTACCCCTTGTACGTCAGATGTGAGTAGAGACTGTAAGACTGGTGACGTACCACTCGACGAGGGAGAGTCCCCAGGTCTCGTGCGCATAAGAACTAGTTTCCCTTCCACGGCGCGGGTCCCGTTAGCTGCCGGTGCATCATGCATGACCTTATGGCATGACCGCGGCTCTAGACTTCCTCGTTTGTGAGGCACACCGGCGCTAGTGGTGATGGGGAGGGGGGGGGGCAGCCCATCCTCGGGCAGAAGACCCACCTGGTAACTTTCCCTCGCGCTTTCTTCGCGCGCCGCCCTCTATGGTCCGCCGACGTTCGACGACTGTTCGGCGTCTTCACTACCTCCGCCCCCGCCTTGTACATTGGTCGCCAACTATCCGTGTCTCGCAGTCAACTACCACTTCTGGTAATAAGGAGGCTGCCTGGTGGGTTTACTGTGCGAGCTCGAGTCCAAGGCGTGCGAAAAACTAACGGCAGCAACTATCCTCTATGAGATATTCAGTGGAGATCCTATCACTTCATGACGTAATATTTGAGCTAAAGGCGTGATGTACTCCGCCTACTCCTTTCTAATTGGTCTCAGCCAAGATTATCACACAGAGAAAATAGTTTGCTACAGTTAAACATACGTAAGTTTGTATGCGGCGAAACAAAATATATTTTATCCAACAAAATTTTTGTTGAATAAACAATCTGTGAGTAGTGTAACAAATTGGTTTTATTGTTCTAACATAATTCATGTTTAACGGAACTAAAGCCTCCCGTTGAGGTAATGAAGTCAACCAGGCAACCACATATTTGGTTGGTTCAACGTTTACACGGTTATTTCGCCGTATACGAACATCTATATGGTTCAACCAAACCTTTAACTCTGCGCATACTTAACAGGACCACAAAAACACACGTTTCCGCAATATTTGGCCGCAAGAAAATAAACTTTACAGGCACATGGAGGACTTGAAATGAGTTCATACGCGCATAATTTTCTTGGAATGTTATTCCTGAACACATACCTCTCACTTACGTTGAGTACGTGTGCCGGCCGAAGCTCTGCAGTCCGCTCGGCGGCACGGACAGGCGGCCCCCTTAAGTAGCAGGTACAGTCACCATTTGCGATTTATGTATATTCCATCATGATTATTCGGTCAGGTTCAATTATGAAAATTTTACTTTGATTAAGCATGACATATGTACTGATATTACTTCTGACGTACCAAGCAATTGAATGCTAGTTCTGTTACGACATCTGCAAACGTCGAAAGTAATATTTAGAGATGAGGGTTTATCGCGGGAAAACTTGACTGTTTGCTGGGTTTCAACTCACGTTCAGCTTACTTGAATATTACTGGTTTTATCTTGTACGCAGAGCTGTTGTATTATTTGACTGAACCAATAAGAACCCCGATATTGTAATATGTGATGTCTGTTGTTGGTCTGCAGACAGCTACGTTGTGTCAGAAATATATTACCGAATTATATATGTTTCAAGGAACTACAGTGTCTTCAAGGATACGTTGAAATAAAATATTTCCGTGATATACCATCATCTCTATTAATAATAAATATTCTACTGCGGACGTTTCTATAGGATTGACTTATACAGGCAGTCCATCAAATAAACCACGTAGTCAACGTTGTCACAATTCTAGTAATGAAATTCAAACACTAACACATTTGAGGTGACTGCTGTTTCTTCTTCTTAAGGACATTAACGAGATCAAAAACGTTCTTACTCAATATCGGTTTATTTTATGTATGTGATATATTGCAGAAAGTATTAGCGCGAGGAAAGTGAAAAAATAGAAACATAATTTAAAAAAAAATATAGAAAGTTGTTTCATGAAATTTTATTAAGGAGTTTTCATATACTCGTATTCTGAATTTCGTAATGAAATCCACAGTTAAGTAGCCGTATGTAAACAATGACTGGAAAATAAAAAAATTCTCCCGTCCCAGAGGAATTTATTAATGGAGTTGCTATCACGCTTGGGTTAGTGCATACTATTACGACTTTTTTTTTTTTAATTTTGCATTGCATAATTTTAATATAAAACATCCATTATAATGTTTAGAAAGTGTATAAAATTATTTTCCTGTTGTTTTCGTTAGATTATCACATTTCCTTCCATGTTACTCGTAAGTTACAAAACCATTAAAAACACTTGACACATTTGAACAGTTTTAAAGGCGGCATCTCGTTGGAGGATTTTGTTTCGCTGTTGAAGCCAAGATGAGCTGGAGCAGTAAGGACGAGTCAGACAAGGGCGTCGCATATGTTATATCCTCTAAGAGCAAACTTTGAACTGGAGTGCAGTATATGTCCGCTGTAGTCGTCCATCTTAGACCTTTAGTGTTGATCTTATGTCACATTACATAATGAATATAAATACGTGATGTATGTCCTGGTGCTTTGTATGTCTGGCAACGGAATTTCATATAAAAACAAATGACGGGGAAAATTCTCGTTTTCGCTCTTATGACTTTCACAGAGAGCATCAGGAACATATTCAAGTACACGGGTACTATTTACACTGTTTTTTATTATTTTTTTTTCGTAACGGAATTTTACATTTTGTGGAAAATGAAGTTATTTTACAACATTCACGGGAAATAATTTTAAATTAAATGTGACATATTTCAAGATATTACTCGTGTAAAGATCCGTAATAGCCGTATGAATGAGCCACATTAATTTTTAAGCTGTTAATGCTTTCTGCTTCCTTTTTTTCCTGTTGTCGTAAAAAGTATGTACCAGGAAGATTTATTTAAAAAATAATAATTTGTGAAAGTTTTAAAGAAACACAATGCAAGTTGAAGTATGTTGATATATAAAATATGCACTGGACCACAATTTTAAAATATAATACACAAAACGCACGAGTTAATTTAAAAGAGTGAATGCAGTAGTTCGACACAAATACATTCTGAAATGCAGTTGTTAAATGTCATATATACGCTTTGTACATAGTTTGAAGCCGGGGAAGATGGTGACCTTGAATACCACTTACTGTCCAAGTAGATATCCGTAAACTTAGAGACCAAACACCACGCCTTATCAACGTGCTGCAGGGATGCGTGTAGTGCGGGTTGAATAGCTTCAGGGGGTATGGTTCCAGCAGCGCCTGGGGTGTTCGTCTTCCGGCATTGCGATCAGGGTTTGAGTTCCTCTAGGGTCGACTCTCAATTTCAGACATGGGAATCATATTGGACAATGCCATTCGTTGGTTAGCTGGTTTACTTGGGATCTTCTGTCCCCCTCCCCCTCCCCCGCCATTCATTTCGGCGCTGCTTCACTCACACATCACATAATTGACCAGCGCAGTGAAAAAAAAAAAAGTCGAAGTTAAGGGTGACGTCTGCCACGCGCTTTAAATGCGTTGTAATGTGCGGGGAAATACGACAAACAGGAAACAATTCCACATGTCATTGTGCCAGTGTACGACATGAAGACACATTACCGACGAGGACGGAATGTCATTGATATCACACCATGTTCATTCACAACTGTTTATAACATAACTTCAAACGACCGTCATTAAACGTACACTACCATACGTACTGAAACTAGGATATCGACGTGCACTTCTAACTTTTCTACACATCAATAAAACATGGCGTAGCGGCAGCAGAGTTATCAGACCATTCGCCTCCCACTGAGGCCGGGTCGGTCCCCGGAGTTTTGCATGTAGGAATCGTTCCAGACGATGTCGCTGGCTGGCGGGTTTTCTCTGGGATCTCCTGTTTCCCCCACCCCTGTCATTCCGGCGCTGATTTATCGTAGATCCTCATTCTATGTCATCCTCCAGGACAAGCAGATGTCTACTGGCTCCCAGCAGTAAGTCTGCATCTTGGGTGTGATACCCTCGCTCCCTGGTGTACTCTTCATATTATATTATTTAACCAATAATATTATATGGTCACCACTTAGAGTCCTGTAGTAAAGTGGATCAGCGGGGAACTTACAAGCTAGTGTAGCTCTTGTTCGTTGAGGAAAGTCGACTCTATAGTTCCGTTCCTTCGCAGCCTCTAACGCGCAGTTAGGTGACGCCGTTATGTAGATATGTATTCAACTGTTAAGTTGTGTTGTGTGGCGCTCAATTGTCTTACATGATACTGCTTGCTTACGTATTTCATTGTGAGCATCAACTATACGAGGATATTACTGCACAAATAACAATTGCACGGGAATATATATTAACATATACGAAGATATGTTCTCGATGGTTTTTTAGATTAACAAAAATATTTATATGATCATTGTATTCAGGATATTGAAAAAAATCCTATAACAACCTATAGCAACCTATACGATGGCAAGGTACAGGAACAGCTCCTGTGGCAGTTCAGGCTCGTGCGGCTGATGCAGGTCCTATAGTTGTAGAGCAGGAAGAACTTTCAGATACGCCAGCTTCAATGTTAACTAAAGTTCAAGACTTGCAAACTAGTATTGATGATATTCATAATACTATTGTAAATGTGCATAATACTATGCGTACTTCATCTGTTAGTACAAATGAATTAGCGAATATACGCTCACATATACATGGTATTGAAAGTAATATCGAAAAACTTCGTACTGGTTTAAGTAGGAAAGTGGATAAACCAAAAGGGAAACATGAATAAAAGAATGTGTATATATTTTTTTTGTATTTTTATTAGAGGTGGATAGTTGGAAGTTGCGAACTGTACATACATTGTCAAATTTTATTACATTTGTACATAATCGTTAAACATTTTATACACATAAAATGGATTAAATTTCTTAAAACCTTTGATTTTTTCCCATGTTTTCCATCTGTAACGTATCATACGAGCATCCCATTGTTTACCTTGGAAATATTCTTTATTACTTAATACAATAAATTGAGTATGTAGTTGTATATCATCACCAAGATTTTTTTGTGCAATGTTGATTTTATCACCACTGAATAAACATAACAATATATCTCTACCAGGTTCATCAAAATTTGGATCGTCTATTATTCCTAATCGACAGTTAATAAGGTTTTGAAAACCAAATCGTTCATATCTATTATTATGTGAACAATAACCTGTATTAATCATAGCATCACCTATCATTGTGAAGAATGTAGATTTGTATGCACCTGGTGGGCTAACAATTTCAATAACATTCTTTTTATCATTACGTTTTTAAAGTACATTAAACAGTGTATTAATAAATTCTGTTACACTTTCCATATTATTATCAAATTGGAACAATAACAAATCCAACACCCACTGTTGGGTTTCTTCAATTGACATATAGTATTGTTCAAAAGGTATCTGTACAGCAGAAAAAAAAGTTTTATAAGGCACAATGTTAGTATCATTACAATGAACTAAATTTTCTAATTCACCAAATGTCATATTGTTTATAATACATTTTGCATTATTTAAAGCTTGTTGAAACACTTTGCTATCAAGATTACCTAACTTAGGATTCATTACCCAAAAACTAGTTTTAGTCACTAATTGTAATGGTGAACATAACAAACGTAAAATTATTTGAGCTACATTTACAGGAGTAACTTTT
>PNEQ01070202.1:0-26788 GCA_003012365.1 Medauroidea extradentata
AGGACAAACGATTTTAGGACAAACGAAATTAGGACAAATGATTTTAGGACAAACGAATTTAGGACAAACAACATTAGGACAAATGAATTTAGGACAAATGACTTTAGGACAAACGATTTTAGGACAAACGAAATTCAAGCAACAAAACCACGAAAAATGGTTTTAGGACAAACGAATTTAGGACAAACGCCGCACCCCCCTTGTGTCACGCACGCTTGAACGACATTGGCTGTGCAACAAACCGCCGCACCTTCTCAGCGTGTCTCGCGAGCTATCGACTGCCGACAAGTGGAGAAACGGAATCGCGCCTCGCTGTAGGGGAAATGGAATCACAACTGTTTGTGGCGTAGTCGCGTCGGCCATAGTTACTACATTCCACGCACATAAAGTATTTCATGCGCACAGAGGATCAAAAAAGGCAACTGAACGATTAAATCACCTATCCTGACCTAAAACACAGCAATTTAGCGTAGGACCTACTTCCTGTCGCAACGACACTGTTAACTAACCGGCCAATCAATGATCGAGAGCTCACCTCTGACAGTGTTAATTTCTGCTGCAACCTTGGAATGGATACAGTATAGTAATGCATTGCTGTATACGAAACCAAATTAAATTTGAATTAATTTTTTCGTAACTATGGTAAAATAACTAAGTTCAAACTAATTTTTTGTTAGAACAATTGAAAATTCCTATACAACGTTCTACTCTAGTCAAGTACTGATATGTAAAACTAGTATGTTCTAAGTATCTCAAGTATTTAAATTACGCTTTCATTTTCATACTATCCTCACTGATAGGGCAAGAAATAATCAGTGACTTCAATATCCCGCATGTTAGAATCCATTGTACTATACATAATCAACCTCATCGATTAGTTCATTGTCTGTTGTTCCACTGAGTAGCGGCTAGTGGACAAATGGTTAGGGCATGAGTAGGCATAGGTTAGTGCATTCTGACTTGTACGTCATTGAAATCTGAACTACGTTACGTTTCTCTACTCATTGATTACGGTATGATATAGGTCATTCGGGATAAAGTGAGCACTAAAGATTTAACCTTTGAAAAAAAAAATCACTAGCCGTTACTGCACGTAAGTCACCATCAACAATAGTTACTTTACTGCTTGTATGGTTGGTAGCGATTCACCCCATGTAGCTCCGTATATTTTCCTATTTGATTACAACATTATTGAAAGAACACCAGATGAAATCGACCTCTCTGTGATTAATATACTTCAAAATATGTATTTATGATCTTATTGACATTTATACTTAGACTTAATTGGCGCCAGAGGAATGTGACGCTATCGCCGACGTCAGGTCATCTTACTCGTTACAACTTGCTCCGCGCTTCAGACAGTTCAAAATTCCACCGACAGGTGACATCAGAGTTTGGTTTCCGCCGTTTTTTCGCCAAGTTGCATCATTTGCGTGTGTTTGTCCGTTGTGCGTATATACACATTCAAAAGTATTGGAAATTTCTATGAATATCATTGCCAAATGATGTGAAACCATCGGTATTCTGTAATTAATGTTTTACGTTTGCCAACCTAGAAGCAACATACTTTTAATTTCACATAATGAGAAAATACGTTATTTATTTATTTATTCTGTTAAGTGCGTCGTCGTTCGTGGCAGTAGAACTGAACGAAACTTGACTTCCTGAATTGAGTGTGTGATGTGCGTTTTTAGGCAGTTTTTTAGTTACAAATTCAAATAAACTATGCCCGCATTTACGAGATTCGTTCGTGTTGTATCAATAAGTCAATGGACAGAAACCAGTATTATAAGACGTTAACTCGCAGATATTTGTAACTAAGATTACTTTTGATTATATCTTGTATTCAGCCCCCGTGCATTTAATGAGTAGGTATGGTAGATAAAATTTATCGGAGCAGTTTAATGTAGTTGTAAACATTACACGATCCTATGTAAATAAAAGCACGTGGCAATATTTACGTTTACACGCAACGGAAAGATATAAACTTGCAGAAAATAGAAATTAATCAGGGCTTTTTTGAGTGTCACATTATTCCGAATCACATATATTAAACATGTGTTGTGTAGCTGGAGTTCTGAAAATGTGTATACTCTTCAAAATTCGTTAGAAATTTCTCATGCACGGAAAAAATAATTTGTGGCAGCTACAAAATATTTTGTGGGTATTTAATCATGTAATGGCTACCACAAAAATATTTGGTTGCCACAACAAAGTTATATTGTGGTTATAGTACAACAAAATAATTTTGCAGGGAAGATTTCCTACAAAATTTTTCTTTCGGAGTGCAGTTGCACGACTGTAATAAATTGTGTTATCAGGACACATAACCTTCAAACACGAAAACATAGTGGCTCACTGTTACCAGGCACCACGACCAACTTACCAATTTTTCTGTTTTCCATACAATTTCTTTCGCGATACACAGTTACATAGTCGACTGAGTATTTTATTTTAGAATGAAGGCTCTGCTCTATAAAACTAACACTAAAGAATCTAAATAATTCATTATTTCTTTAGTAGGCATTTATCTCGGCTCCTTTCAGTGATCTCTCTGTATCTTCTGAGTAAGTTCGCGACAGCCGGAAGAATATCTCACTTTCAACTGCGTTCGAAGAGTTTGTTCTTATTGCTACGTGAGGGATTTTCGAAAACGTTGTAACGTCATCATCCACTGACTTGTGATCTTGGATTTGTATGGGGTTGGTCTTCCAGCTCGACCTTGACCTCAGGTGACCTTTAAGAGGCCGTGGTACATAAATAAATACTAAACGCAGCTATCACAAATAGTAGGAAGCTCTAAGCCAATAAGCAATAATAATAATAACAATAAAACAATCCTGTATCCTGAGGCGTTATTTCTGACACCGCAATTTCGTACATTTAATTGTGGCGGAAGAAATGGCGCTTTGCGTATATGGTTTATTGGAATAATGTCTGCATACAAAGCTGGCAAATATCATTAACTAGGATTGTCTTCTGTAATTTTTGATGTAGACTTTCATAAATCTATATCATTCAAGTGACACTTTAAGCGTTTAATTACCTACAACGGGCCATTAAGGTTAAAAGTTAGTCCTAAAATGTTCACGAGTTTCCACAAAAATTTCCTGAATTTATATAACGACTCAGTATTTCACTATCGATTTTTATCCTTCACATGCCTAATTTATAATTTTTTTTCCTCCAAAAAATTGCGAACGTATTCCCGAATGCTTAGTTATGTAATTTTCAAGCAACGAAATAAATAAAGAGACAGCGAAATACAGTGAACATTAAAGAATTATTTTTCAGTCCCAAATCATTCCAATAAAAATTAGAATAAAAAGTGGATGTTAAACGGGTACAGAGAAGCTGGAAACATTAGTGACTGGACTAATAGGTGTTTTCTATGCGTCTGGCTAAGCAGAAAATAATTTAACAGACCACACAGATTTGTACCGTAATTAGTACTGTATATTTTTCTCCCGTGCAGCTTCAATATATTTATTTATATTTTTATGTTTTGAACAATAAAAGTAATGATGGTAGCAAGTGAAATACGGGAAGATATTTAAGTAACAAACTTTTTGAAGCGAGGTACAAATAGGCCTACACAGATAATTAAAAAAAAAACTCAACTGTTCGTCACTGAATGTTAGCGCGCGTAAGATGAAGTGTGCAGTTGATAATAACCTATATATAGTTTGATAAATAATTTTTATTATATATATGTACAGGTAAGTACATTTCGCGGATTCATCTGGCAGCAGCCTAGACTTGTCAGTCCTATACACCCACTGGCCACAATCGATTATTTATTGGCTTATAACCGTACAAGCAGGTAGCAAGCGATAGCACTTCGCATTATTTCCTTATTTACTACTGGCTTGCAGTAGTCAAACGCGTTTCGTAACAGCCGCCGGCAAGTCACAGACATGACAACGAAGTATACATAATTGGCGTTCAACCTGACCTGGAATGTAGCTGCGAAATTTACGTACCTCTATATATATATATATATATATATATATATATATATATATATATATATATATGCAATACAAGTACGTCGATCTCGGTTGATTATGTTTCTGTAGAGCTGTATTCAAATAGGGAAATACACGAAACTATATTGCGTAATTTCGCTGCCAACCAAACAAGTAGTAAGGCAACTGTACTTAATATTGAATTATATGCAGCGACGGCTAGTGATATACTTTTTAAAGGTTATGTTTTTAGTGCTAACTTAATACATAAAGACTAGAGACCTGAACATTTCGTGTTTTCTTTTAGGAGTAAGCTAGAACTCAAGCAACTGTAGGTCTGTTATCATGTTCACAATTGGCCGTTGACTTACTCGACATTTCCTGGAAGTAGCTGAGCCAATAATCAAATTGTAGCTGAACCAAGGCCCATTTAACTGTATCAGCGAGCCGCCAATAAACAGCTGCTGTCTGCACGATTTCACACATATTCTTGGAAGCTAGCATACAGGTCCGTGAACTCGCGAATTCATCCGGCCACTACTAACGACCAGGGACCCCTGTTTTTCGCGAAAATAATTTTGCCCCAGTTTGTTTCAGTGCCTTACGTACACATCAGTAATTGTGCTTCATGGTTATTGGCAGCGTGTCTATGTGAAGAGCCGTATATCATTTGACTGAGCCAATTACAATAACGTTCTTGCAACGCCACACATCTGTGATTTGCCGGTAGAATCCCAAGGCTCGTGAGAGTTAAAATGTCCAATAACTGACCATGAAGCAGGATTGCAGATGTGCACGTAAGGCACGGAGACAAAGTGGGGCAAAATTCTTTCCGCGAAAAACAAGGGTCCCTATTAATGACCTACCTATATAGCGAGAAACTTTGCAAATTTTCATGCACAATTATTAGAGATGATGGTTTTGCGCGGGAAAACTTGACTGTTTGCTAGATTTCAACACACATTCAGCTTACCAGAAGATACTGGCTTTAGCTTGAACTAGGAGCTGTTACCCTATTTGACTGAGCCAATAAGAATCCCGCTATTGTAATATTTGATGCCTGTTATTGGTTTGCAGACAGCTATGTTGTGACAGACGTGCATCACCCAGTTATGTGTGTCGCCATTCCCTACAGTGTTTTCAAGGGTATGTTGGCACACAAATTGTTCACGTTGTACCATCATCTGTAAAAATTATTAATAACTACAACAATCGCCACGTTATAAAATACACAGGTTAAAAGATAAAAATTTCGAGATTTTTTAAAAGTAATATTATGCAGGAGACCTACAAAATCTGCGTTAATATTTATTGACAGACTAGTCTTCACTGGCAGGTACATAGAGTAGGCCTACTTGTGATTCCATTGGTCACGAGACTGTGTCAGATATATACAGGAGGTTGGCAGCTATCCACTGGATAGAGACAGGAATTTTTGGTGAAAAGATTTTTGCCCCACTTTGTTTCAGTGTCTTACTTGCGTACCTGCAGCTCAACTTCATGGTTA
This sequence comes from Medauroidea extradentata, assembly GCA_003012365.1. Lineage (NCBI taxonomy): Eukaryota > Metazoa > Arthropoda > Insecta > Phasmatodea > Phasmatidae > Medauroidea > Medauroidea extradentata. The sequence continues at coordinate 5,476 of PNEQ01070202.1, forward strand.
TTGGCAGAGTGTTTTATGCAGAGTTGTTATTCTTTTGACTGTGCCAATCAGTACACGGATAACTGCCACACATCATGTCTGTGATTTGCGGGTTTAACCTTAAGACGCTGGGTGTCACGGCATCCAATCACTGACCACAAAGCAGAGATGCAGGTGCGCACGTAAGGCACTGAAACAAAGTGCTGCAAAATTCTTTTCGCGAAATTTCCTATCTCTAACAATGGAACTGTTCATTTCCGAACATATGCATTCTCCACGGCACACCATGACATTTTTTGGCCAATGGGAAATATCGAATGAGTGAACAGCCGTTTGGAGTCTAGCCTGATGGCTAGAGCTGAAGGTTTATCGCGGGAAAACTTGGCTGTTTGATGGGTTTCAACGCACGTTTAGCATATCAGAAGATTACTGGCTTTAGCGTGTACGTTAAGTTGTTGCCCCATTTGACTGCCAACAAGAATCCCAGTTATTGGTCAGTCGTACATCACCCAATCAGATGTGTTGTACAGTGTTTCCAAGAGTATGTTGGCACAAAACATTTTTGCTATACATCTTCATCTCTACTGATGGCAAAATATACCGCGCATAGTTCATATATCTAGCATTGTTTCGTAACAATTTTTACGTCACTTAATTTTTTTTAAAAGGCGAATCTTTAAAATATATTCGAATATAAAAAAAATATATTATATGTAATATTGGTCCCCTATCCAAACTACGTGCCTGCAAGTTCGTCAAGACAGGACCCTTGCATCGATAATTTGTTTCTACAGTTTTTGCGATAGTTATTTTTTAAGCTTAAACGAGAGCAGATATAAAAAATCCGTTCATGTTTGTGCCGTAATAACTAAAATTTTCAAAACAAGAAACTATACAGTTTCGACTAAAAAGTCAATTAACCTGAATTTCATTAAGTACATAGGCCCTAATTAGCTAAAACTAAAGCAGTTACTACCTTAAAATAAAATCACCCAACATGGAGAAGACGATTTTAAACGAAACTGCCCAGTAAATCTTCATATCTGTTCTCGTTGAGACGTCAAAAATAATATCGCTAAAAAAAGTAGAAATAAGAGAGTATGGTCTTAACTCGTGACTGAAGAGCCCCGTATACGTACAAGAACATAAAAAACTTTTACGTCAGTTGTTAGGCCGCGAAATGACAGGCTCCCGGGCGCGTGTTTGCCGTGGCCACAGGCCGTGCCAACAAAAAAACCTCTCTGTTTAACGGCTGTTTCTATTCTAGTTGCGACTTGCAGAGGCCGTTTACTGTCCTCTTGCACTTCCTACAACGCCGCACGGAAAAACCACTGCGCTTTCAGCGAGTGCTATCATTTCAAAACGCGCCTTTTATTTTTACGACCGAGTTAAGGACTTTTCCCTTTTTTTAAGGTGTAACAAGATAACCCCTCTTTCCTACCAGCATTTTAAGGGCGTTGGACCCGTAAAAATTCAAAATTTTATATTTGTGCCAAGCACTGTTCAACTTTTGCACATCAGATAACATGTCATTTCGCCAAATAAAAAAAAATTAGGCCCCATAGTATTTGCATAATCACTCATCAAAATCTCAAAATGGCCATTGCGGCTGTAGCCAAAATAAAAAAAAAGTAATTAACGAATAAATTCAAAACTACAGGAACTGATAGTTAGTGTATAAATGCATTTTACGACATGATTGACAAAAGTTAGTTTAGAAAATTTCAGCAGTAGCCAAAAGTCAAAGTTATGCAAAAATTTACTAATTTTCATCAATTTTTTAAAAATACAAAAAGTTATCGCTTTGTGTTCACAAAAGTGTCTTGAAGCAGCTCACATCATTAAGAATCAATATGAATTATCTTGTTTCTGCAAGTATATTATTTTTTATTATTTTGGCTACACCGCAACTGCCATTTTGTGAATTTGATAGGTCATATTGCTAAAACTATGGGACCTAATTTTTTTTTTATTTGGGGAAATGACATGTTATCTAATGTGTAAAAGTTGAACAGTGTTTGGCACAAATATAAAATTTTGAATTTTTACGGGTCCAACGTCCTTAACTGACTTTTTCTTGTTTAGCTGGCTCGGAGAATTATCCACCAGACTAGCATTATTCTTGTTGTGTGATTATACGGTAATTATTTCTGAACACTTGCCACGCAGTAACCAATAATTAAGGAAAGGAATATTTCGCGAGTTCAATGACACGCGTGTTCCTATTTATACACAAGCTCCGGCTATTTGTCCATTAGCTACTCACTAGAACAACACACGATGAACGAATGGACGGGCTCGAGTATGCATAGGACAGTGGATTCATTCTAACACGCCAATCACTGACCACGGGAATTATTCCTTTCCCTACCAATAACTTTGAGATATTTGATATTATTTCAAGGGGAAAGAGAATGTTAACGTCAAGAGACGAGTAACCTTGACTTACTGATTATTAGCGTGAATAGCATATATGCAGTTTAAAATGGCAGACAATTAGCCATGGGCGTACCCAGGATTTTAGTTGGGGGGGAGGAATATTGTTTTTGTTGCACTGTACTATATAGCCTACATGTCCGTAAATACATCTACACAGACACGGAATAATCAATTATTTTGTTTGTTTGGTAATTATTCAATTATACTTCATAACCTCAGTACTGTAGTTGAAAGTGCGGTTTTCTCATAATTTCGGGGGGACCGACGATGGTGGGTAGGATTTATCTCAATGTATCCTCCTTGGCTTCACCACTATGTGTAACCCCTTTCAAAAGTGGATATGTATCCTTCCGCACAATATGAAAATTAATTTAGAGCGGATGCATACAGATTCGAACGTAACACATCATCAATACTTGCAGTGTAGTCGAGCTTGTTGCTAGTTTGATGTTAGTAAACTTAACTGACGTAAACTTAAAAAAAAATTTTATATCAAACTATCACACATGGTATTTTGATATGTTGGCCAGTGTGTCCTCCGCCGACAAAAGTGGAAATAAAAACGAATTTTGTCGGGAGGGGGAGGAGTATGGATCGGGATTGTTGTCGAAGTTAGCTTGCTTCTGATTGGTAGCAAGTAAATTTTCGTCGGTGGCGTCGATGTGATATCAAACTGTCGTAACATTGTTATAGATGATTAGGGATAACGTTAGCACTAAACTTCTATATTCAGCCAATTTATATCTTTCCGCGCGTAACCGCTAACGATCAGAGAAGAGATGGAGCATTAGCAGCCTACACGGAGGCCAAGCTGACTTTGTTTATTCAAGTAGCAATATGGCGGAGCTGTTCCTGTATGTGTATTGAGAAATGAGGTTATGGTTGACCAACCCACAGCCGCATTATACACGTTGCTATGGTGACAAACAATATATTTCAGGTAGCAATATGGCGGATGGGCTCCTCCCCCTTCTGTCTCAAGGCCTCATACCCCTCGTCCTAAGACGTGCGTTATGCTCCATATGTAGGCCTATGTTTCTCTAATTTCTGCTAACGACAGGAAATGTCTAACATATCTGGACAAGTCACATGATGTGCGCGTGTAAGATATATCAAGCAGTCGGTAGGAACCTATATAGTTTGATTTTTAAAAAGTTAATTAGTGACATAAAATACAAGTGCGTCGATTTCAGTTAATGTTATTTAGGTATTGTAATGAAATAAAAAAATACACAAAACCATATACAGTAATTCGCTGCCAACCATACAAGCAGTAAGGAGACTACAGTTAATGTTGAATTCCACAGAAAAAAAAGGTTGAGTCAACCGTACATGGCGAAACAAGCGTGTAAATGTTGAACCAACCAAACATGTGGTTGCCTGGCTGATTGTGTTACTTCAACAGGAAGGTTTAGTCCCGTTATAACATGACTTTTGTTACACCAACAAAACCAATTTTGTTACGCTTGTACCAGATTGTTCAGCCAACAAAAATTTTGTTGGATAAAGTATATTTTTCTTTCACCATATATAAACTTACGTATCATGGTTAAGGGCTTGTTCCCGAGTTTTTTTCAGACTGGTGCCAATAACTCAAATATTTTTTAACCAAAATTTTTGAAAAAAATTGAGTCAAAGTGCAGTTACACGATGCACAATACTGTGGGCGCGTTTTTTAAAATAATGTACCATTCGCCAGCAAAAAAATTATTTACTTCATTTTTGCTTATTTTCACGACGAAAAACGTGGTACTTTGGGTAATGAAATTTAAAAAAAACCGTTCAGTATAATTCTACAAAAAAATTCAACTACAAATTATAACATATAAGTGTCAAAACTGTGCAGCGAAATTTTGATACGAGTATTAGGTAGCAATAAAAAAATATTTTCGAAATCACTGCAAAACTCCGTAACAATGCCTGTAGCAGACATTTTTCTCTGTGGATGCAGTAACGGCTACTGATATATTTTAAGCTTAAATGTTTAGTGCTCACTTTATCCTTAATGATCTACAACCGATCATTGTTATACCCTGTAGAAACGTCCGTTGTAAAATATTGATTAATTACTTTGGACGGTTTCAGATGTCGTAACAGAACAAGCCTACAATTGATAAGAGACCAGTAAATGTCGCGGGTTCAACCAGCATCCGACTGGATTCCACCGTCCTGTGTACACTCTGTCCTCATCTATAGGTGATTCAGGATAAAGCGAGCACTCAAAAAGGCCCTGATTAATTTCCATTTTCTTCCAGTTTATATGTTTCCGCTGCATGTAAACATAAGCATTATCACGTGATTTTATTTACATCACTGTAAAAAAACTTCCTAAAATTTTTAAAAAGTTATTATCCCAGACGCAGTATGGGACAGTTACCATGCTTACGTCTTGTAAATATGCAAACTTTTACATGTTGCTACAATACAAGTCTGGTAACTTTAGTATGCATTTGACTGTTTTAAAATTAGGTTTAGGAGTGTTACCATGGATGTCTGGGAAACTATTCAACCATACCTACTTTCTTAGTGCTCCTATACGCACATCTGGTACATTTACAAACTATTTTTTAAAGTGTAGGCTCATACAATGTTTACATTTACATTACACTGCTCCGATAAATGTTATCAATAATATCTACTTATTAAATGCAAGGGTGCTGAATATATTTTATAATCAATAGTAATCTCAGTTATAAATAACTGCGAGTTAACGTCTTATAACACTGATTTCTCAGCATCGACTCTGATACGACACGCACTATTGCCGTTACGAATCTCGTAAATTCGTGCATAGTATATTAATTTTTAATTCAAAGCTGCCACAAAAAAATACATACGACACAAGCACTTCAAGAGTTCAAGTTCAGTTCAGCATATTGCCACGAACGACGACGACGCACTTATCCGAAACAGAAAATAATGTATTTGCTTAACGTGTGAATAAGGAAATAATACTGTTTCTATTTCCAAACACTCAGGCTGGCGATCGTAAAACATAACAATTTACAGATTACTCATGACTTCAAATCATTTAGCAATGATATTCATAAACAGTCAATTCTAATACTTTTGAATGTGTTTATCGGAAACGCATATTTATTACACGACGGCCAAACACACTCAATGACTCAACCTCGCTTCCAAGCGAAACGGCGAAAACTTAACTCTGATGCCACCTGTCGGTGGAGTTTTGAATTACATCTGTGGCGCGAGCGCCAGCGGGCGGTTGCGTCACTTAGTGCTGGCGCTAATTAAATCAAATTATACAGTGAGTAGGCATGTCAATACGTTCATAAATAAACATTTTAAATACAGTAAATAAAGAGAATTCGACTGTATTTCATGTTCTTTCACTAATGCTGTGTTCAAATAAGAAAATACACACGGAACTACATGCAATTATCCGTTACCAACCGTACAAACAGTACGGTAACTATGGTTAATGTTGATTTATAAGTAGTAATGGTTAGAGATTTTTTTCAAAGCTTAAATCTTTAGCTCTCACTTTAATCCAAATGACCTATACTTGTATATTGTCTGTTGCTCCAGTGAGTGGCCAGTTGTACTTGTGACAAGGTAGTGCGGGAGTCAGTCAGTGTTTTGGAACAGGTCTGCTATTGGTTTACATCCTTCGAGGAAGATTATCAGCAACAGTGATACAATCGCAAAAGCTTCTGACGTATACAAAGATTGAAATCTAACGGTATTCCAACTAATCAGAGAAATATCCGGGTCTATAACAAATCTGAATTTTAAGAAATCAAACTGCAAGAATAATAAAACACATAAGTCCAAACAACGAAACTGCTGCTCTCTTAACAGTCTTAGTTCGAACTTCAACGACATACCACTAGACCCTGTCCTAAGACGCAACTTTCACAGGGGAGCAGTAATAGCGAGGAAAGGAGGGTACGTGAAGAATTTTCAATAACTGTTTTTAACACAGCTAATATGGAGACCAGTAAAAATTGTAACGGCTTTACTTGCATGTTTTTTTAATAGCCTAATATTATTATTTTATTATTACCATTTTTTGTTCTTGTTTACCGCATTTCTTTGATAACTGCATTAGAGTTAATGTAAATAATCATTATGTCAATCCTATTTTTATACATACAGCGAGAGGACAGAAAAGAGTAATATTAAAAATAATATGGTGTTGAAAATAGTAAAAGAACGCTAGTTGGTAAGGAAGGATATAAAAGAGAGGCTGCGGGGCTGCAGAGACTCAATGACCTAGGGTGTCTACATGCATAAATCCCGCCCTGGACATCATCACGGGCAACGGAGAAGAAAGGAAGAAGAAACATTCGGCTGCTGTTCGGAGCCATTTCTTTCGACGCTTAGCCTTCGCGACTGCAAGTTTATGAAAGGAAAGAAGCGGCGATAATTTTCGCGCGCGGTCGTTAACAGGAGAGGAGTCGTCGTCGGACACGAAGTAAAGGTACAAATAAGAAAGTAAATAAATGCGGTAGTTGGAAGGAAGGTTCTCACCAGCTCACCGAGGACGACGATGCCGCACCACGTTGTAGAGACGAACACCTGCTCCTGGAACACACGGAGAAAACACATGAGTCAAGACGATCAAGGGGAAGAGTAAGATGCTGAAATTAATTTATAGATTTTCTGCAATAATTTCTGTTTTAAAATATGAAGGGTACAGGGGAAGAAGAATGAATGTCCGTTTTTCACAAACAATTATTTTATGGTGCCAAACCATAGAGAAACGCCAATTCTTTTTCCTCTCCAAAGCATAAGGAGGAATGCGGACGAGTGTCCGAAATAACCAAGACCACGGCCATAGAGGAACAGGTCTGGACACTGGAGTTGAAAATTGACCCCGTTATGACTGATTGGCGCCACTGGCACTCTGGTGTTGGTTTGACATTGCGTAAATGGGACTACAAGGAGCAAACTCGTGTCGGAGCTGCTAGTAGAACTGATAGCACGACGCTATACTGCAATGTTACTGGCGCTTTCAGTCATAACGGGGTCAACTCAATAGCATTGGTAGATAGGCGAGTGTCCAGACCTGTACTTCTACGACCGTGACCTAGACATTAAATAAACCCATCCAGGTACAAAATACAAGAGTTCGAACTTTCAATCGCGCATTTTACTGGAGACTAGGAAATGTGGACATTCATATTTCTTCCTCTGTACCCTTCATATGTTTGATAAATGTGCCAATGTTGGGACAAAGAAGATGTTTGTGATGAATTTTGCAGATGATAATAGTGTTATATGTTCACCTTATACTGGTATTTTAATCATTCTTGGATGTTAACCTATATAATGCCCTTGCAATAATTCTGCACGAAAATTATTATTTACATCAAGCTGTTTATCAAGATGACATCCTATGTCTTGCCAAACAGAAAATTTCGATAATACAACTTGAATAAGTGTAATGGCTCGAAAACTGAAAAGTAAAGAAAATTATCTATTGTTCCCTCTTAAGGTAGTTCGCAGGAACATGAGTAATTTTGAAACTCTGCTAAATTATTTTATACCTTATTCACAACTTATTTTGTACAAGCGATGAACTTATATAGCTAGAATTGGAGCCACCGGTTTTTGGTGAAATTCATTTTTGCCACATGAAGTACAATTCTGACACGGATATAAAATTTTGACATGGATAATCCTCGGAGGCTAACCAAAGGCACAATACACAAATAAATAAGTGCATTCTGACATATAAGGAATATTGTGATAGGATACACGTACAAACAAACAATGTAGTCCTCCGAAATTACAAGACCAGTACAAACTGAAGATTAAAATTTTCAAAATAGCGATCACACAAGAGCTATATCGACGCGAGAAGGATACAGAAGTACACACATTCGTTTCCTTGTGCTTCCTAGAGCAGTTGCTTACTTCACTTCTAATTCGGACAGTCCTTGTGATGTCATTTCCGGGGACAAGTGCAGTTACATAAGTACGTCAGGTGAATTCGCACTCGGCCTTACTTTCTTCTTTTTCAGCGGCTCAAGGCCTTCAAAGAGGTGTCAATTTCATTGCACAAATTTATAATGGTTTTGAGTCTAAGCTTGTGCCCAATATAAAACGTGAATTTTTAAGATCCCTGCCTGAAAGGTGGTGGCCGAATGGCCCGACCATTTGCCTCCCACCAAGGCGATCCGGGTTCGATTCCCGGCGGGGTCTGTCCCCGAATTCTCGCATGTGGGAATCGTGCCGGACGATGCTGTTGGTCGACGGGTTTTTTTCGGGGTCTCCCGTATCCCCCGCCCTTTCGTTCCGGCGCTGCGCCTTACTCACCTCATGTCATCCCTCACCAGCACTAAAGACCTCGATGAAGAGGGCGTGGTACATAATTCAAAGCTAAAAATATTAATTTATAAATATAGGTTTCTTGAAGCCAATTTGCGAAAATTAAACAATAGCAATCCTAGACAATAGTTTTAGCCAACGTTTTAAACAAAATTGTTTCCAGTGTTACGAACTTCTGAGACACAATCTCTGACGCCGGAACCTCATGCATTTAACTGCGGCGCAAGAGATCACGCGTAACGGATTAGTAATTCTGGATAAATATTTAGTCATAAAGTTGGCATATACCATTATCTACGATTGTCGATGAGTATTTTATACATAATGGCTTCGAAAAAAACGTATAAATCAATTGATGTTTTCAGCGTTTATTTATCTACCACGCACTTTTAAGTGCTGACCAAAATCTCTCACTCAACCACTCACTTCGTTCTGTGTAATGCAGTCCTCAAGTATAGACATAACTGAAACACGTAAGCTACACTGTGCGCACACGGATGGTACGGATTGATAAGACCAAGAGTGAAGACTAAAGAGGTGAAAACACAGTATTATATTAAATTAAGAGCTGTATCTCGACGAAACCAACAAACGAGAGAGCTACCAATCAACCTCCCCCATTTTTTTCTTCTGCTGAGCAATGTTTCCTCCCTTCTTTTCAACCCCCAAATACAGAGCGCCCGTATCCTGGTGATGAAGTTCAAATATGTATGGCCGCGCCCGTCGCCGAACTTAGCCTTCCACTAACCCGTCAGTTGTGAACATGCAGACAGAAATGAAATGGTGCTTTGGCGTGACGGCGTGCTTTGACACAGTAGACGACCTCAGGTGAAATAAGACAGAGGAGAGAGTATAGAGAGCGAGAGAAAGAAGTTTGAAGGAAACAGAAAAAGAACTCGCCCAGCAATAGCGAATTCGGAAAAATCACCGATGCATCCACCGGTGTACGCCGGACGTTTGTAAATTATTGTCTTGCTGTCAACCAGTTGAATCAATGTATCTGCCGGTTCAACCGAACTGAAAAAAAAAATCCGGTGAGTCTGGTGGATGTGCACCGTAACTTCCACCGGTGAATTTTTGAAAACAATCTTACAAAAAACGTTCAAAATAACTAATTGTGGAATCTGAGGACAAAGAAAGCAAACTTGTGCATTGAAAATTGACTATATTAAAAAAAGTACTTTCTGCAAAAATAAGTTTATTTATTTAATCTAATAACTTTCCATTACAAAATGTATTTACTATTACATATGTTACCAAAGTGTTCTGTTTGGATTTATACGGCAGTATAGTGTTAAATAACAGGAGTAGATTCACTCCATTACATTCGAAACGAAATATTTAAAAATAACCGTCAATCTGATGTTCGATAATGGCCTCAACCGGTGTACATCGGTGTTTCAACCAATGATGGCTCCACCGGTGACTTTCCGAAAACGCGGCAACTGAAGTCTGTCCTCACTGCTCGCTCGCCGACTGTGTGTTCACTTGGGTTCGGAACCCTGTCCACACTTCTCTCCCCCCACCCCTCCGCATATCATTTCGTCACTCTATCATGATTGGTCGAAAAAGAGGTTCGTGGGTGGAGTCCCGCTTTGACTGCTGATGACGAGACGCTGATTTGTAGGTTGCACAGTGGCAGAACACAACGAGGTAAACTCTTGCGATATTTTACAAAAACGCTTAGATGAGGCCCATGTTCCACTGTTTTTTTTCCTGGCCTCGAATGCGGCTGTCGTGTTGCTCAAGGTTGCGAAACTCAGCTACACTTGTAACAATACGCATATTCTGTCAGTTGTTAGATGTACGAGCCTCTGAACATTTAAGATAGTCTGATGACCCTCCTATCCTTATCAGTTCCCACGATTTTATGGCGAAAAAAAATGTTTTGCAGCCTGTGGTTTCAATACGTCTTGTGCACATCTGCGGCTCTGCTAGATCGTCTGTGATTGGATGATTTTACTCTCGCTTGCCTTGGCAAATTACAGACGTACAGAGTCACAATACTCTTACTCTGATTGGTGTAGTCAAATGTGAGACATGTCTGAAGAAAGGCACGCTGCCAGTAATCATGAATAGGACCCGGTAGTTTTCGCGAAAATATTTTTTCATCGCTTTGTTTCAGTGCCTTACGTGCGCACCTGCATCTCTGCTTTGTGGTCAGTGATTGAATGCCTTAACATACAACGTCTGGAGGTTAAACCCGCAAATCACAGACGTGTTGTGTCACAGTTATCCGTGTACTGATTGGCACAGTCAAGTGAATAATAACTCTGCACAAAAACACTCTGCCAATAATCATGAAATTGAGCTGCAGGTGTGCAAGTAAGACACTGGAACAACATGTGGGAAAAATCTTTTCGCGACAAAATTGTGGTCCTATCAAGTCCTAATCTACACCCTTTCTTTGCCACAGCAGATATTGTGTTGCGGAAAAAAAAAACTTTTGTTTAGGTATGAACAGACACATCGGCCGTGTTCGAATTGGCCGTCTAAGGACCCTTACCAAGCTTCGAACCCTTGAAAAATGCATCGCGGAAGTGACGTCACACACGCCGCTGTTCGAATTCACAGCAAGGACTCATATGCATCCTAGACTGTCCCCTTCTCGTGCTCTACGTCCGAATTCATTCATGAAGGGAACAAGGGCATAGGGCTCAAGGGGAAGTGATGAAGGGCTCATTGCACTGAATTCGAACATGGCCATATATTTTTCGTGAAAAGGTTTTCGCATCAACTTGTTCCAATGTCTTACTTGCACATCTGCAGCTGCTGCTTCAAGGTTACTGACAGTGTATCTTAGTCGGCTGAGCCTTGAGGAAAATGTTACAGACGGTTCGGGATAAAGTCAGCACTCATAAATGCCCTGCTAAAGTTCTATTTTCAACCAATTTGTATAGTTCCGCGCGTAACGGCCTGCGACGGTAAATCTCTAACCTCTCCACTTGATGTCTGCGGTTGTAAGATAAATTGCACAGTCGGTAGGAACCCAAAAAGTTTAATGAAAAAAGTTTATTAATTATATAAAATACAAATATGTCGATTTTGGTTGATTTTGTTTCGGAAGTGTTGAATTAAAATAAGAAAACACGCCGAATTCTTTTTGGTACATAGAAAAAACGGGTATCTGTTGGCTACAAAATGTTTTGTCAATATGGACCTCACCAAATACTTTTGTATTGGTTACAGCATTTTTGTAGTCAATGCAAAACTTTATTGGGGAGAGCAAGAATGTTTATTGGTCAAAAAAAAATTAAAAAAATAAAATTAAGTTTCGAAAATGACAAAATATTTTGTTGTGACTAATAAGTATTTATTTCAATGTAACTTCGCTGCCAACCATACAAGCAGTAAAGGAACTAATGTTAATGTTGAATTACATGCAGTAACGGCTAGCGATATTTTTGAAAGGTTAAATCTTGTAGTGCTCACTTTTCCCTTAAACGACCTACACTATGAAACTACACGTGCGTGAATTGCGGACATAACCCTATGACAATAATAGTCGAAAACATCAAACCACTGACCTTGACGCAGGTGCACGTAAGACAGTGGAACGAGTTGGTTCAAAATTATTTTCACAAAAAAAAATCAGTGGTTATACTCAAGCAGCCAATAACCGGCCAAGTATGCTTACATAAGAGGCATCGCCATGTAACGACATTATGCTTCTGTATATCTACTAATTCTGTGACTAAGTGAACGAAATTGGTCGAATTCGAAACTAATGTATTTTTATTGATGCTGTGCCACTGTTTTGATGGTCGCACGTCATTAGTTATACTGGGACGTACTTAACTTCACTCAAGCAAAGTTGTTCATTGGCTGCTTGCTGACATAGTGAAAAGGGCCCGCATTTAGTTACATTCTTATTACTGGATCAGCGACTTCAAAGTGGTATTAAATAAGTCACGGCTGATTGTGAAATCAGCAAGAACTTACAGTTGATGAAATTCTAGCTTGTGCCGGAAAGAAACCGCGAATTTTTCAGGTCTCCAGTAGGGACTGGAAAATTTCGCGAATACAATTACCTGTAGGATAGAATCCATTATACTATACATACTCAAGCCCCGACCATTTCTCCACTAACTGCTACTCAGTGGAACAGCAGACAATGAACGAATGGACAGGGCTTGAGTATGCGTAGGATATTTGATTCTAACATGCAGGTCATTGAATTCGCGAAATGTCACCATATCTCTCTCTCTCTCTCTCTCTCTCTCTCTCTCTCTCTCTCTCTCTCTATGTATATATATATATATATGACAAAAATTATCACATGCTAGTAGTATTACTCGATAAACTGCACAAAACTATATATCCTGTACTTCTATCAAATCTACTTTCTCAACACTCCTCTCTGAAAGAAAAGTTTTGAAGAACCTATTCCCCGCCAAAATATTTTGTCGTTTACACAAATTAATTTCCTGGTGACCACTAATTTTTAGGGATAATCACAAAATGCTTTTTATGGCGAACACAAAATAATTTGGCAGGATAAATTCAAACAAAATATTTTGTAGATGACACAAATTACTTTTTCCGTTGTCTATATCACTGATGAAAATTTTTAAATAATTTACTAGAGTGTGGATTTTGACCGACAGAGCACAATCTGTCCAACAAGCAGTGACAACCGTAATAAAAACTATATGGTTAAAGACTTGCGTGGCAAGAATATCACTTGAGTAATAAACATATAACACAAAACTTCCCTCAAGAATTAACTACAATATTAAAAACTTCTGTGATTTGTGAATTACGACTGCCACAGCAGGTACACGTGTAACAAACGTGTCGTACGGTAAATACGAACTGGTGGCATCAAACGAACACAATCTACGCTCTCAGACACAAATATAAACAAATAACAAAATTGTAGTGGTAAACACAGTTCGCGGTGCCAGCCACAGACGCGACGCAATTTCGAATTCTATTAGTTCACGTCTGGTCGGCGCAGGCAGCCAACGCGGGTGCATGAAAGACCACAAATGAAACAGCATGTGTACAGGCCAAACAACTATTTTCCCTCCCCCCAGGGGCGAGATAGAGGTTGCATTCAATTTACGTCCAATTATTCGAGTAGTAATAGACTCCCGTGTTACCACGCAGATGCCGTAAATAAACGAACGAGACAGGACTTCGTTCATTTAAGGGCGCCACCTACCCGCGCGTCAGAGGCTCAGAAGCGATGGAGCAGTAAGGTCGACCTTGAAGCATGCAACAATTGCCGCGTCGCCTCAACGAGCCAAGCGCTGAACTAGCGAGCAAGCTTCCCGCGTATTGTGCGCCCCAAGATTTTGATACCTAACAAGGACCTCAAAACCACCCCATTTCTGCCATTTTTGAAAGCAAAAGAAAAATTATGCGATAAACTGAGGATATAAAACGGGTACAGCCCACACATGCGTAACGTTCTTTAAATTCAAATCCTAAGCAGACATCACATATGAGCTTTGAGCGGTTTACGAACAATCTTGTAACGGCCGCTCGGCGTCATTCGGAGTCGCCTATCTTAACGTACATTTTAACATACCAGTAAGTTATAACCTACGTCTTAGCAATACTAAAGGTATAAATCACTGTTGGAAATAAAAGTTAATAAAAAATTACATAACTCTAATATGGCGGCGAAGATGCGCTTACCTTGCCTAGTATGGTTAAGGTAAATTCTACTACAGGTTAGAAAGAAATTTTGTTTTCTAATGGGAGAGTTTGGCACAGGGAAAATTTCTGCCACTAGTTTAACTGCTATCGCTAATGGACCAGATAAATACGAAACTGTAGCAAAATTAAATTTAAATCGGCTTAAAGATGACAGAAGTCATTTAACTTTAAATGAAAGTGAAGATAAACCAATGTCACGTTTTAAATTGGAGGGTCTGATGCCATACTGAATCAAGTCCTTTTTCCTTAAATGCTTGAGAAAAAAGTTTAAAATTCAGACATGAACCAAGAAATTCAGTATTGGTGTACATAAAGTAGTTCTTATTACATTCTTTGATCGTGTTTATTTAGTTATGTATACGTCTAATTTGGGATAAAAGAAAACAACTTCTCGCTTTAGGAAGAAAAATGGACTTGGTTCACAATGGCATCAGACCCTCCAATTATCAATTCAATGAAACTTAAAATTCAGAAAAGTTCTGTGATTGCTCAGTTTGAACTCATTACAGACACCAGCGCTCGAAAGCGGCAGAAATGTTCCCTGTGACAAACTTTAACATTGAGCTTTCTAACCTGTAGTAGAATTAACCTTAGTAGGGTAGAGCAGAGAGGGTGAGTGGTGCCCGAGGGAGGAATGAGGAAGTGCTAGGGGGCAGGAAGGTGGTAAGGGAGGTAAAACAGCTGCCTCGCGCACCCATGCACGGTCGAGTTTCCATATCAAACGAGGCCCAGCACCGCTGACCGCGGGCACATTTACAAGTCTGATCACGACCCTCGCATGGTCGATACCAGAGGAGGTTTACAAGCTCGTCCCGACACGGGTCCACGTGGCATGGCAAGGGGGAGGGAGGAGGCTGCTAGGGTTGACTGCTGTCCCCGAGCCGTACAGGGGATAAGAAAAAAAACAGTGGTACAACACTAAGCTTAATTCTACTACAGGTTAGAAAGACAATACGTTTTCTTATGGGAGAGCTTGACACAGGGAAAATTTCTGCCACTAGTTTCGCTTCAATCGCTAAGAGACCAGAAAAATACGAAACCGTAGTAAAATTAAATATAAATAAACATTGAAATTATATTAGTAATTTAATTTAATTTTAAAGTGAAAAGAAACCGATTTGGCGTTATATCAAGTTAATGTAACTTAAAATTCAGGAAAGTTCTGTGATTGGTCAGTTTGGTGCACTAGCGATACCAGCGCTCAAGTGGCAGAAATTTTCCCTGAGTCAAACTTATAACACTGATCTTTCTAACCTGTAGTAGAATTAACCGACGAGGGAGTGCAACTGACATAGAACCTTTGCTACAGTTACCCTACGTCCCTGCTTCTGCCTTATGACAGCCTGATACCAGGATCTCCTGTGCATGCTTGTATAGACGTTTTTTCGGGGGGGGGGGGAAATTATATATTTTTTTTCATTCAAATGTCACAATCCTGCTACTGACGTGGAAACATGCGAGGGAACCAGACTGTACACAGGCCATCATTGGGCCTACAGCCGTCATTTTACTTCCTCGCCCTAACGCCCCCGAGCCGTAGAGGGGATAAGAAAAAAACAGTGATACAACTGACGAGGGAGTGCAACTGACATAGAACCCCGTCCAGCCTCCTGTCTTCTCTTCATCCATGCCAACCCCGGCGAGCATGCTGGCGCTCTCACGTCCGTCCCGGGGTCCCGGTGGCCGAGAGGTCAGACTCCGTACTCACATCACATCAACCCTCACCAGTGCTAACGACCTCGATGTTAAGGCGGCCGCCTACCCCACGCTTCAAATGCGTTGCAGTGTGTTCGTAAACAGGTTTTTTCTACGAAAATATTCCACGTGCGCCCATTGTGCCAACGTACGAAAAGAAAACAAACTTCAGGCAAGGTCGGAATCTCATTATTAAGACGCCACGCTCATTAAACACATAGTTTCTAAGTCCTCCAACATGGCTAAAAACGGCCTATTGAGACTGCCGTACTTCAAAATGTACTAACCGGATGTGTGTGAAACTCAGATTGCGACCTGCACTGAACTTAGTTGCAGGCTTTCCACCAATAACATTATATGGTCACCGCTTAGTGTCCCATAGTAAAAACTGTTCGGCGGGAAGCTTGTACACTAGTTCAGTGATTGAATCGTTGAGGTGACGCGGCATATAATGCGCGCTTCAAGGTCGACCTTACTGCTCCGTCGCGTCGCTTTTGAGCCTCTCACGTGCGGGTAGGCGGCGTCCTTAAGAGGAGTCCTCGACTGGCGCATGGACGGCGTTGGCGAGTCACGCGCATACATTTTTACAAGAAACCGCTTAAGTTATTCACAATATGTTTACCTACGAAAAGAACACACACTTGAAACCATGCTTCTATTTTTTCAAAAATGCAGCACGCTTGTTAGAAACATGATATTCGGGCCTCTCAAAATGGCTAAAAACGGGGTTTTTAGACTGTAGTAACTCCGAAAATATTACCGGAATTCGTAAAGTGCAAAACGAGAGGCATGCGTTGGTCTTTACTTCAAACTATTCAAAAATAAAATATTGGGGCCACCGCTTGAAGTCCCGTAGTAAAAAGACTACAAGGGAAACCTTGCACGCAAGTTTGGCGCTGCGAATAGAGGCGATATGCTTCTCGTCAAGCGTGGAACACTGGCTCTTATCGCTACGCTGTTTCCACGTGTCAAATGTGGAAATTTGACACCGCGAAGGACTCCTCTTAAGGGGCCCGCCTCGTGGCACATGTGTTTGTGTGAGTGAGGTATGGTGCTAAGGGCGACGTTGTATGAGCCATACAACAGTGCGTCGCCTCTACGCTTAAGGCGTGCTGTCTTCGCGAAAAAACAAATTTCCTATGGGACTTGACTTTAAGTGGTGCCCCTATTGTTTTATTTACGAAATCACTTTACTAACGTCCAATGCACTACCATTAAGTGGTTTCACATGTATTCGGCTAGTATATTTTCCGCTATAGCAGCCTGAAAACACCGTTTTGACCCATTTCGACGTGCCCTAAAAGGGGATTTATAATACGTGTGTAGTCTTGAAAGTACTTGAGGGCAGTCGTCTGAAGTGTATGTTCTTTTCGTAGAGAAACGGCGCGAACACACGTGTATTAGTTTCCGTGTAAAACTTTTTCTTCAAACACGCTGCAGTGTGATTTTATGGCAACGAGGCGGGCCCCTTAAGCGCTGACCAAAATCTCTTCACTCACTCACTCGCTCGCTCCAACGTCCGCCGACGTGTTTTTCCAGCAAGACTTACTCCCGGATCTGTGTGAATATCACCTACGTTCCTCCCAGTTGTAGACAGGGAAAAGATTATTTCGCAAGTTCAATAACCTACATGTTAGACTCCACTATCCTATGTATACTCAAGGCCGGGCCATTTGTCCCTACTACTCTCCGACACAGCAAACACTAAAGGAACTGCCACACGAATTTTTCCTTCCTTTACGGTAACACCTGGCCGTAGAAGGGGTTAGAGGAGAGGGGATACGCCCTCCCTAACCCAATTATTCAGAGGGATCTCGACAACGAAAAAAGTTGTTTATTTTTACCTTGATAAAGATGTCTCTTTAAAAATAATACCAAAGCAACGCACGTGTTTCGGAAATAACTGTCCTTTTTAAATTATCAAGAAAATATTTTTAACTGAACTGGAAATGCCAGTTTGTTTCCAACATTTTCTGCTTCAAACATATAATATACGCTACCAAAATTATATAAAAAATATATACCCAAAAAATTAATATTACCATAAACAGTACAAAGAACATTTTTATACTAAAAGTGCATACGTAGATAGTCCCATTTTGCGCTTTGAAAACAAAGTTTTCCCGTAAGAGTAACCCCGGAAAAACCAAACACATAAAGAGACGTGCTTGACATATTGGCCACTAGACATACTTACACCCCTCCCCCTCCTGAACAAACACACAGAGATTAACTGTCGCGCGTCAATGGATTACTATTTTAGATCGCGAATAAATCTAATTATGTTTACGACGCTACATGCCTAAACCTAATGTAATTAATGAACTTTCTAACCTCCACAAACTTGAAACATGAAATGAACCATATTTCATTATTATCACATCTACACTCAACAATCGTGACTTTTTAACTGTAATATCGCACGTTGCTGCAACGCAGCTGTGCAGCTAAACGAATACGGTATAGCTACTTTTCATCGTGAAACTGAGGCTTCGAACTTCAGTACCAGATATATGTTGTGATCTTATATGTGATACATTAGTCACATACTGCAGAAACTACAGATGCCTGCTCTCTGTAGTAGTTGTAAAGTGAACAAAATATCAGCAGTAAATATACAAAATTTGTTTGTATATTTACAAAAATGTTTGTAAATATACAAAGGAATTTGTAAAAGTACAAGTTTTTTGTAAATAATACAAAACATTTTTGTAGTGTTACAAAAAACTTTTTGGGAAACAGGTTTCCAAAAAACCTTTTTGTAAAAGTACAAAAATTTTTTTAATGTGTAGCGTGAAAGCGGCCTGACAGTTCCGTTCAGGATCGACTTTCCTTCTCATTCTAGCGGCGGCGGGATTGATGACCACATTCATGACACAGCCTAGACAGTCCACAGCGCTGCTAAGAGCCGAAGGTGTGAAATTAAGTGAACATATTTTTGGCGTCTTCGACAGTCGCGTGGACGGCATTGCAGCGTGTCACTCATATTCTTTTTTTACGGGAAACTGCTTAAATTACTCGCATTACGTTTATCTACGAAAAAAAAAATACACTTGAAACTATGCTTACATGTTTTACAAAATTCAACATGCTTGTTAGAAACATGATTTTCGGGCATCTCAAAATGACAACAAAAAACGGGTCCTTCTAGACTGATGTAACTCCGAAAATATTACCTGAATTCGTGAAGTGCTAGGCGAGAGGCATGCATTGGTCCTTACTTCACACTATTAAAAAAATATGTCACCGCTGAGGACGCCGTCTTCCGCAATTTTCATAACCATTTTTTTATTTTTTATTTGTACCACATATTTTTTCCTTATTTTAGACACAAAATGTGACAAAATATAGCTCTTAGGAAATTTTTTTATCTCTCATAGTTTTCGCGTAATGGCTTGTTAAAGTCATATTTTGCATGTTTCCGTTTTAACGACCACACTAAAACCAACTGATATACCAAACTCAAAAAAATCACAGTGGATAAACACATTGCAGGCTACAATGACATGCTCATAAAAATAAAGAATGAAAATTATTTTATTTAAAAAAAAAATGCTGAAACTAAAAATATAAAATTTTAAAATTCAATATTTAAAAAAAAACACAAATAAATTTTATTCTTTAATTTTATGAGCATGTCATTGTAGCCTGCAATGTCTTTATCCACTGTGATTTTTTTGAGTTTGGTATATCAGTTGGTTTTAGTGTAGTCGTTAAAATGGAAACATGCAAAATATGACTTTAACAAGCCATTACGCGAAAACTATGAGAGATTAAAAAATTTCATAAGAGCCAAATTTAGTCACATTTTGTGTCTAAAATAAGAAAAAAATATGTGGTACAAATAAAAAATAAAATAAATGGCGATGAAAATTGCGGTAGACCGCGCTCTTAAGGTCCCGTAGGAAAAAGACTACCAGGAAAACCTTGCAGGCCAGTTTGGCGCGCTGCGAATAGAGGCGATATGCTTCTCGTCAAGCGTGGGACACTGGCTCTTATCGCTACGCTGTTCCCATCATGTGTCAAATGTGGAAATTCGACACCGGCGAAGAATTCTTTTAAGGGCGCGGTCTACAGCAATTTTCATCGCCATTATTTTATTTTTTATTTGCACCAGACATTTTTTTTCTTATTTTAGACACAAAATGTGACTAAATTTGACGCGTATGAAATTTTTTTATTTGTCATAGTTTTTGCATAACGGCTTGTTTAAGTCATATTTTGCATGTTTCCGTTTTAACGACCACACTAAAACCAACTGATATACCAAACTCAAAAAAATCACAGTGGATAAAGACATTGCAGGCTACAATGACATGCTCATAAAAATAAATAATAAAAATTATTTGAATTTTAAAACAATGCTGAAACTCAAAATTTAAATTTTAAAAATTCAATAATTTTTTTTTAAAATACAAATATTTTTTTTTCTTTAATTTTATGATCATGTCATTGTAGCCTGCAATGTCTTTATCCACTGCAATTTTTTTGAGTTTGATATATCAGTTGGTTTTAGTGTGGTCGTTTATACGGAAACAAAAAAATATGACTTTAACAAGCCATTACGCGAAAACTATGACAGATATGTAAATATCATAAGAGTCAAATTTAGTCACATTTAAGTCTAAAATAAGAAAAATAATGTGTGGTGCAAATAAAAAATAAAATAATGGTGATGAAAATTGCGGTATACCGCGTCCTTAAGGTCGCGCCGCGTCATTTTTATGAACCATGCAGCACACAGTTCAGTGGCTTGCCTATTGCGACGTAGTACATCACGCATGTGCTACGATTGTGTGCAAACATCACCCTTATAGCGTCATCGTCCCCGACAGCCTTGCTACGAACCAACCAACCGCAAAGCAAACTCATGTAAAGCCCCCTTCTACAGCAGTTCTCGCGCGTCGACCGTTACCTGAAGCGTGTTTGCCCAGCACAAGCACTTGCGTGACTGACCAACAGAAATGTTTATTTTCGCGTAGGTAGCCTATGTGTGTGCAGATGGCCTAGGAGTTAGCTCATTCCCGGAACTCTATAACCGTCGCAATGCCTAAGCTCTGACGTAAGCCAAAATTCAGCAAACCAGATGGAACAGTACAGTATATCAGCACTAAACTACATTGGTGTATATATTTTTGTACGTAACATATATATATATATATATATATATATATATATATATATATATATATATATATATATATGTTACGTACAAAAAAACACAATTAAAAAATAA
>PNEQ01070202.1:26888-53646 GCA_003012365.1 Medauroidea extradentata
TATATATATATATATATATATATATATATATATATATATATATATATATATATAAAACTATGCCCAATAAAGTTTCGTAGCTAATACAAAAATATTTTCTAACCGTTACAAACATTTTGGTGAGGTCCATATTGACAAAATATCTTGTGACCACCACAAAACCGTTTTTTTTTTGTTCTGTTTAGAATAGTGACAAGCTCACCCGAAAGACAACAATTTTCACCACTTTTTTATTTTCGTATCTGTACTAGATTTTTCTTCCTGTTTACATAAATTGTGACTAAATTTAGCTCTAATAATTATTTTTATTTATCCTGTTTTTCGTTTAATCGTTTGCCATAGTCAAAATTTGCATGTTACAGTTTTCAGAAAGGCACTAAAACCAACTGATGTAAACCTAACTGAATTACGATGTTGCTGCAAGGTCTACTTCTCACAAAAAAAAATTGTACTAAAAAAACATTGTGAAATTTAAAATCGTAACTTTAATAAATCAAGATTTAAAAAAATACTGTGTTCTTTATTTTTACGTAGCCATACTTACATCCTACAACTTCGTTATTCGGTGTCAATTAATACACGTTGATAAAATTTTAGGTATCATATATATTTATTTGTCGTTACTGTTTTTACAGAACTAACTGCGGTTGGAAAATGCTTACTACTTTCTTAACTGCAATTAGGCCTGTTAATAACAGCAACAGCAAACCAATATTTATTATGTTTAATATTCTACCAATATGTAGGCTATTCTACCCGGCAGTTAGGTTAAAAGTTCCACAAATCTGTCCAAAAGAAAATATATGACCCTCTTAAGAATCTGGTCGTTAATGATAATGAATTTTCCTAAGTGCTTCTTCAATAAAAATTTGTTTGCAGACTCAGCAATTGCTATCAGTGCAATGAAATAAGACACATGACATTCCTGTGACTTAAAAATATTTTGGTAAATACAACTCAACATGCTAGCAATATTATTATTATTATTATTATTATTATTGAGATAAAAAATACCGTCCAGAGTTACTTTCCACTGTTTTGGTACCTACATTTTAATTGTTTTCATTCCGGTGTAACCTAGGGATGAACACAAATGCTAACAGTCTATCTTTATGTGTTACGGTACCAAATTGAATGGCGTCATATTGCTGTCCACTACACATGCAATGTCCTATAACAAAGTTTTACTGTTGGAAAAAAAGTTGCTACCCATATCTTCGCCTGCAATTTGTTAGCGTTAAATTTGGTCATGTAACAAAAAAAGAACAGCTTTTATAACGTCTTAGGTTGTAATATAATAGCAAAATATACACAATAACTATGCTACTTTAACAACCTGCTAATAAAAACACAAATATAGAAACAAGCGTTGAGTTTGAACTATGCTAGTCACAGTAAAATAATGTGGTGACCGCTTAAAGTCAAATAGGAAAAAAGAAAATAGTAAAACGCTGCACGTCAGCTGAGTAGCTTGCGCGGAGAGGCGATAATACATAACATATATATGTTAGTGGCAACCTTACTGCTCCTGCCTCACACACACGAACACAGCCTATCTAGGGAGTTAAAAGCCGATGTAGGTGAAGTGAGGTACATCCATGCTCAAGCCAGGACTCTAACCCAGGATCTCTCGCACAGTAGAACGACACCTAGCCGAATAAACTACGGAGGCCGGCTCAGTTTCATACGGGATGAGTTCAAACTAACTCAACAAACCAGGACGGAATTTCTACTTATTTTTTACCATGCCCCACAGTAAGGAAGTTGGCTGCATTCAACTCGCCGAGCCGCTTGACGGTCGTAAACGAAGCGGGAGGAACGACTCGTAAAAGACGGAATTTGCTTGCATTCCTCCTCTACGCGTCACCCTTATCGTTGATTACGAAAGACGGCAACCTGACTTTACTTCCTCTCTTGTGCGAGCGCTTGCAAGTTTGTCCTGGAGGACGTAATAAACTCCCCTGCACCCCCTCCCTTTATACTTCCATCCGACCTTTAAAACATACCGTCAACCTCCAATTCTTCCAGAATCTCGTGGCTCCCGAGATTTGCGAGAATCTCGGGTAAAGCTGGAGATGTTTCGGGACCAGATACTATCAAGCGCGGCGCATCTCTTCAGTTTTCTCAGCTTATCTCCGCTCGGCCCAAAAAAAACCGTAATTCCTGGCCGCCCCCAGGAAAACTGCCAACTTAAAATGTCGCTCCAGGCATAAGGAGCGGGAATAATTCCAAGGTGTTTCACAGGCGCCAGATGTACGTTATAAGTTGGCGGCCCCCACGACTCTCTTTGAAATTCTTCGCTAGTTACTTTGAACTTTTGCCCTGCGCCGTTGTTATAAGTTATTTCTCGCGGGCGACTCAAGTGCCTTAAGGAGGCGGGGGGAGGAGGGTTTACTGGCGTCATCTTTAGGAACTTCGGTTTATGTAACTCAATGGCGCCGACAGACAAATTGGATAACTTTGCGCGGCTTATCATCCTGTTTATAATTCCTCCATCCTCCTCCTTCACCACCATCTTCCTTTTCTAATGTATCCTCGCCATAACTTCTCGCACCTGCGTTTCTCACACCTCGTTTTTTTTCTTCTCTTTTACCACCTTCCTAGTTAGCACGTCGGCGAGTCTAGAAGTTTTCTCTTGCCGTGGAACTGCTTCTGGTTCCATAACTCGTGATGTAGTTTATTCCTTCCATTCTTTGCTTATCTCGTCTCCTCTTGGGAACGTTATCTAGGCCTAGAGCCGTGGAGAGAACTGGAGGATAAAGAATAGAATTATCACTTTGCCAACTTGTGTATATCTTCTGACTGGAGTCCATGATTGTTAGGAATCCCTCAATTTCGCGAATAATTTCTGCACAACTTTTTTCAATGTCTTATGAAAAACTGTACAGGATGTAGTAACTTACCGCGCATTAACTATTTTTGTACTTAAAAAAAAATTGCTGCATTTTCAATTTTTTTATTGTACGTTAGCTGTTTTTTTATTCAAAGTATTACGTTGTAAGTTTCTAAATGCTTTATGGGATGTTAGTTAGCCAAGAATTACTGTTTTTTAAGTAAGTCAATTGGTTTTTTCTATTTGCATCGCAGATTAACATGCAATTTATTTATTTTTGGCGCACCATTATTAGAAAACTATGCAAGATACAATTGTTTTATAAGAGGAAACTGTAGTCACAAGTATCGTCTTCAAAACAGCACTAATTCTTGAAAATTTAATATTATGGTTTAATGACATTTGAAACATCCTTAAGGCCATTATATATTATTTATACTGCTTTCACGATTTTATTACCAAACGAGAGCAGATAATGAAAAATTATTGCGCAGTTTTGTTAGAAATTGCTCATATCATGTAGTTATTTTTTTTTTAGGATAAGGATAATACAGAAGTACCTAATTAGGTCATTAATTAGAAAGCCCTTAATTTTAAAACATCTGAAACCATTGTATATCTTGTATTGAAAAAGTTAAAGTATAAACTGCTTCTAACTAAACTGTGCAACTATTTCTCGATACATGCTCTCGTTTAGGATTCAAAAAATAACTTTCGTAAAAGCAGAACAAATGATGGATCATGGGGTAGAGATGACGGTATATCCCGAAAATGTTTGCTGCCAACATAGCCTTGAAAACATTGCACCTTCTTGCAGCATGTATTATTGGGTACTATACGTCTAACACAATGCAACACTCTGTAGACCAATAACAGGCATCAAATATTACAATAGCGCCATTCTTATTGGCTCAGTCAAATAGGGTAACAACTCCGTGTACAAGTGAAAGCCAGTAATAATTTGAAAAGCTGGACGTACGTTGAAATCCAGCAAACAGTCAAGTTTTCCCGCGATAAACCATCATTTATAATCATGGGCTGAAGCTGCTATAAAAATATACAATTTCTTGTTTACGCCTGTTGAGTGGAGTGCGGCTGAGAAGTGCTACATTCACAGTGAACAGGCTGCAAAGTATGCAAACAAAGGACTGCGAGCCTAGTAACATAGCTGAAGCGTTGTTTGTAGGGGCGGCTGCAAGCTACGGGGAAGGCCCCCAGGGGTCGAGAGTGGGCGTGGCCCTCTATGCTAATGAAGTCGTGTGGTCGCGCCGCACGACGGAAGCGGGCCGTTACCCCTCCCCCTATGTTCCACGTGGGTGCCTCTTCTCCATACATACACCGCCCCTAGCGAAGCTCGCATCTACTACCTGCTATTACGACACACGTGTTTGTTTGTAATTATACCACAACACACACACCCATTACTCGTTCCACTGCGCTCCATACCGTGTCACTTTTGCATCACCGAAATCTATTTAAAAATAGCATAGACCGGATACAGGAGAAAAAGTAACATATTAAGGATGCCGCCTGGTGAAAGGTATGTTTGGGTGCAAGAGCACCCATAAAGGGGCGGGGGCCAGGGTGGGGCTTGAGCAACCCCCACTCTCTTCTAAAAACTGTTCCACGGTGTTTTTAAGACTTGTCTTTTAGTAAAACGTATAGCAAACTATTTGCAGTTTGATAAGTTTCGTAATCAGCGTGGTTTCATGTGTCGAAATACGCAAGTGGTTACAAATTTATACACAGACTACGCCCGTTCCTGTTGACATAAACATACATTATGACCTTCCCCTCCCTTACAATATGTAAGATAGGCGCCCTTGTTTGTGTGTGTAAGGCGAAAATCTATGAGGCGATACGAGCGACGTCGGTCGGCACATGTACTGTAATATCACCTCTAGGGCCAAAGTCGTAAACGCGCGAGCAATACTCCCGTCCTAACGCTTTTTATTGAACGCGTCACTGTAGCAAAGTCCAATGTACTTGTAGACCTCAATTTCGAACAAATCCGTTACATATATCTTGAGAAACAACCGCGTGAAAAAGGTGATTTTAACCAAGTTTCAGGGCTTTTGATGCCGTATAGCCTCAACGATCCAAGCTGTGAAATAGCGTGCAAGCTTCCCGCCGAACAGTTTTTACTACGGGACACTAAGCGGTGACCATATAATTTTATTGGTGAGTGAGTGAAGGGATTTTGGTCATCGCTTAAGGCCATGCCCGGTTGTTTTTTTCACGTTGGTGCAAAAAACTCAAAAAGTTTCCAACCAAATGGGTTGAAAAAAATTGAGAGCGTGTGAAGTCATACTATGCACAATTATATGTAGGCTTTTAAAAAAAATGAGTCGTTTGCCAGTAAAAAAAAATATTTTGTGCCATTTTGGCTCATTTTCATGCTAAAATATGTGATACTTTGGGTGCAAGAATCTAAAAATCCATTGTGTTCATTGCAACTGAAAAATTCAGATAGAAACTTTGATGTATTAGTGACAAAACAATGTAGCGATTTTGTGATAGAGATATTAATTAGTTCATTTTGGAAAAATTATTTTCGAAATCACTGCAAAACTACCAGGCATGGCCTTAACGCTGGTGGGGGTGACATGATGCGAGTATGGAGCAGCGCCGGAATGAATATGCGGGGGGGGGGGGGAGATCCCGAGAAAACCCACCGACCAGCAGAATCGTCCGGCATGATCCCCTCATGAGAAAATCCGGGGACTGACACCACCGGCAATCGAACCCGGATCGCCTTGGTAGGAGGCGAGGGGTCAGACCCCTCGGCCACCACGGACCCTAATTTTATTGGTGGAAAGTCTGTGGCAAAGTTCAGTGCACATCGCAATATGAGTTTCACATACATCCGGTTATTACATTTTGAAGTACGGCAGTCTGGAAAGGCAGATTTTAGCCATGTTGGAGGGCTTAGAAACAGCGTTTTAATGAAGATAGTGTCTTAACAGAGGTTCCGTCCTAGTCTGAAGTGTGTTATACGTTAGCACAACGGGCACGCGTGGATTTGTTTCGGAGGAAAAATAACTAATTACGAACACACTGCAAGGCATTTGAAGCATGTGGTAGGCGACCGCCTTAATGTTTTACCAACACAGAAAACTATGGGGGATACTGTAAGCGCGATACTATGAATGTATGTGTGTCCGTATAAGAGGTAGTCTGTAAGTTGTCAGACATTCGCCTCCCACCAAGGTCGTCCGCGTTCGATAATCGACGGGGTCGGTCCCAACAAGATTTTCGCGTATGGGAATTGTGCAGGACGATGTCACTGCCAGCGGGTTTTCTCGGGGATCTCCCACCTTCCCGCCTTTATCACTGCAGCGATTTCCATTGCAAGACCTCATTATGTCATCCTACGGGCTCCCACCAAGGGCTCCCATAAGGGAGGGGGGGTCAGGGTGGGGCCTGAGGCCCCCCCCCCCATAACATATGTCCCCCAATGTGTTTAGTTTTTTTTTTAAATAAAACGTATAACAAACTATTTGTAGTTTGATAAGTTTCGTAATCAACGCGGTTGCATGTGTCGAAATATGCCAGTGGCTACAAATTTATACACAGACAATATCCGTTCCTGTTGACATTAACATACATTATGATCTTGTCGTCGTCGTCCCCACACACAATCTGTAAGATGGGTGCCCTTGACTCTCACTCATAAAATCTGTATTCAGGGTGTGATATCCTTGAACACGGGTATCCTCATACGATATTAATTTATTACTGTATGCATACACACAATCTAGTTTCTCTATCAGAAATCTCTAAATATTACGAAAATTCTCTGATAAATAACGGCAAATGTTGCGGTAAAAATATTACAAAAAAAAATATCGAGAACTAAGCCAACAGCAACAGATTTATCAACTACCAAATATCCACACAATTTTTGTGCAAATTATGAACAAGCAACATTTTCAACCGTTAAAATTCATATGACTGACACACCGAAAGTTGTCTAAAAAATTAAATACATATGTACATCCGAAGGTCTCTGAATAAACACATTCACAAAAAAAATTATAAAAATAACTTCCTCACTTGACATTTATTGTAGATAACGATTCCGTGTGATACTACTGAATGAAAAAATTTCAGGCAGTATTTAAGCCCAAGCTAGATCACAATCGTATTTACATTCCTTCTAAGATTGCAGTAGGATTACATATACCTACATGCAGTCAATTAAGAACCTACTTTAAAAAACTAAATCCTTAGCTGACAGGTACTGCACTTGGTAAGACGTGTACATTTCAACACTCGTGTGCATTAAACATAACCAAATTGCTAAGTTTTTTTTTTATTAAGGCGGTTTTCCGTAGCAAAATTTACACAAAATACTTATTCGTTTATAAGATTCATCAACACAACGGACCCACTGAGAAGATATTTGATGAACATTAATTCCTAATTAAACGAGTTACGTGTACCAATTTTGATGAAATTACGAAAAATTATTCTTCTGTGTGTTCGGGGAAAAAATTTGAAATAACCGCCATTTTGAAAATATGACTTATCAATGCTCGTAGTTAATGCCTCTAGTCTGGTGTAAGACCGCTCTCCTTGAAACACCACAATGTTTCACCACTGTTGCACAGTTGGTAAGTATGTATACATCTGGGGCGGATACAGTTGTAGATCCTGGAAGGGACTATACCTGATAACTAAAGACTGGAAAAATTCGCTGATTCACTGACCTGTAAGCTAGCCTCCAAGAATATATGTAAACTGAAGCATACATCAGGTGTTCATTAGCTGTTCGCTGACACGGTGAAATCATGGTGGCATTCGTCTATGGAGTGGCAGCTTCCGTACATTTCAATGGTAATCGTGTGAAGCCGATCATTTTCGAACATTTTCGAACCGCGCATGCGCAGGACGTTATTTTTCATGAGTCGCCATATTTTGGGTAGCAAAACAATAGCAGAAAGCAGTGTAATTATGTAATTTTTTTACAAAAATTCGCGCAAATTCTCTATTTGAAGCGTACACAACAGTTTACAATTGCTTCAGAAATATAAATAAACCGAATTAGCTCTCGCTGTGTGTATGTACTTTATAAACTTGATGAATTTAAATAAAAGTTTCTTACCTGTACAAAGATAATCCTCCGCAACAATCGAATATGTTTGTAAGGCCAAGAGCTGCACAAACTTTCACCATAATGTGTAGTTAACAAGAAACTAAAACACTTTCATTCAATTCTATGTTTACATGTTTTTGCCACCACTAGCTCTATCCTTGTCTTTAAACGTCGTCTGTTGGCTGGCTTCAAATTTGCTCAAAGGCTTCCACTCCATAGACTAATACCTCCATGGGTTAAATAGGCATGCGGTTAGTTATGTTATAATTTTGTTATTGGCTCAGCGACTTACAGAATGTGTCAAACAAGTCAAGGGCCAGTTGCGAAAGTGACACGGACGTACAGTTGCTTGCAATTATAGCTTGTGGCTAAGAAAACGCGAAATTTTCAGGTCCCACTACCAAATATATATCCACACCCCAAGTCAACGGTGTCCTCCACCGCGATTATTTGGATTTTACGGTACAAAATGGTGGTATTTTTTAAGTTTCCGAACTAACAAAAATTAATATCTCCAATAAAATATTGATAAATTTTTAAGGATAACTTGTGCTTTAAAAATAAAATTATGTAAATTTCATTCTTAAGCTTCTGCTTACAGATTGTCTTAAAAAAATGATTGTGTTGTTTATGTTGTGCTGTCTTTTACAAAGCTCTGAGAAAAATATAAGGTAATCTTTTCAATATTTTATTTAACAGTTATTTAGTTTAATATTTTTGGAACAGTCTCGGAAGGGACCAAGGGCCCTATGCCCGGATATCCCCCCCTACCCCTTCTTTCTTCTGGATCAGCCACTGGTATACATACAAGTGTGTTTTCACAGAAGTACGCACGAAATGTAAAATGGCTGACGGGTGGCGCATAGACTCTAGACACCAGGACGGTGTTCGAGAAATGCAGTTGAAAATGGAAAAAAGAGGGGAGGGGGAACGTCCAGGTGACTCATGAAACTTGCATGGGACGGCGCGCGGACACTAAAACGTGAATTAACAGTTCATATCGCTACTACGTGCCCGCCGAGCGACGCCGCAGCCCATGCATGTGAAATGATTACAGGCCGGCTACGTCCAAATGCTACGCGATCAATGATTTAAGCGACCGGCGTGACGCGAAATCCCCCCTTCCCCCTTCAACCCTACCATTTTACACGATGCAGTTATCACTACTTCTCACCGCAATAAAATGAGGGGGGAAGGGGAATCAGAAAATATTTTTCTGGAAGGGCGAGAAGGCTGACATTAAGCATGAATATCGGCTACAGTGGTTTATACAGATATCTTGGTATGCAAAAAAAAATAGAGGTTAATATATTACAAAACTATACTCCACATGTGCAGGGCCGGCTCGAGGGCGGTACGAGTTGAGCGACGCAACTGGGAGCCATTGTGAGGGGACGCCAAAATTCATTAAAAAAGCGGGTTGTAGAACAAAATGAAGTGAATAAACTACGTACACAAATAAAACATGAGTGTGAGTGAGTGAGATATTTTGGTCAGCGCTTAGCAACGAGGTCTTTAGCGCTGGTGAGGGGTGATACGATGTGAGCATGGAGCAGCGCCGGAATGAATGGGCGGGGGAAACTGGAGATCCCCGAGAAAACCCTCCGACCAGCGGCATCGTCCGGCACGATTCCCACATGCGAAAATTCGGGGATCGACCCCGCCGGGTATCGAACCCGGATCGCCTTGGTGGGAGGCGAGAGGTCTGACCCCTTGGCCCCTACAAATAAAACATAATACGTCAAATATTACAAATCGATAAGATTTGATAATGTTATTTTTTAAACAATGAGTGTTTATTCATAATTCATTTGAATATAAAATGTTTTATTTCATAGAAAATTAAGTCATTAAAAATCACTTTAAATAACACATGTATGTCTCTCCGCTTCCCACAATGTGAAAGAGTGTATAATTTTTTTTTTTTTTAGTTTGCCTAGGCTACACACCACTCTGCCGGCCCTGCGTACGTGCCCATTGCGCCAAGGAAACAAAAGAAAATGCACTACACTGTTAGAAAATATTTCCGTTAAATTACGGAAAAGTACAGGCAAAACATTATGCAGAAGTCTTCGTAAAATAACGGATACTCAGTTTTGCTGGGCAACGAACTCCTCCGCAAACTTACGTACAATCCATTTTGGCCACAAAAATTAAATTTCTTTAAATCGCTGGCACTACATTTTCAAAAAATACGAAATATTCTTATATGTTTTCTTACATTCTTGATGTACCATTTATTAACCTGAAAAAACTTCTCGGATTTGCCTGGATTCGAACCCACGACTTTACGATTACTCAGCAAACACTCTAACCATTGTAACACAGTGACAGTTTAGACAGTAAGCGAGATTCATACAGTTGTAAGAGACCAACTTTATAAGAGGCCATTAATAGCGATTATTAATACAAGCATTCTTTAATTTGTAGAAACACATTTCCATGACTTTATGGGAAGTTACGGTCAAACATCCGTAAACAAAAAAATTACGGAAATCACTTCCGTTTAGTTAGAGTACTTTTCTGTAAATATTTTCTTGAATTTACGGAAATCTTAAACACTAGGTAGGTTGCGTCTGTATGTGTGAGGCAGGAGCGATAAGGTTGCTGTTGACCAACGTATGTAATGCATTAGCATTACCGTGTCTCCGCGCAAACTACTCAGCTGGCGTGATGTGCGCTTTACTATGGGTATAGGACTTTAAAAGACGACCACTTTATTTAATTTGTGGGCAGCATAGGTCAAAGCTTAACGTTTATTTCCGCACATCTTGTATATACACTTTGGTTGTCACATAGGTCACTTTGTTTATATTCAGAAGCGGTGGTGAACTATAAACACAGATGATGGTTTATCCCGGGAAAACTTGACAGTTTGCTGGATTTCAAAACACGTTCAGCTTATTACATTATAACTGACTTTCTCTTGTACTTGAAGCTGTTGCCCTATTTCACTGAGCCAATAAGAATCCCGATTTTGTTGCCTGTTATTGGTCTGCAAACAGCTATGTTGTGTCAGAAGTATATCACCGAATCATGTATGTTGCAATAAACTACAGTGTTTTCAAGGATATGTTGGCACAAAATATTTTCGTTATATACCATCATCTCTAACTATTAACAGAGTCTTACAAATTTCGCGTTATTTTCTGACTGCAGACTAGACTGCAACCTCTTGTTTGATCGCTCGACATCTTCCATTAGCGAGTAATTCCGTGACTTGCCACGGGGAACTCATTTGGCCAAGAAGTAAAGTGTCCACTGCAAAGAGACCAATCACATATAAAGTAGTGAAAAACGTAAATGACATCAGTTAAGGGCCAGTGGCTAATGACATTACGGATTGTGTTCGATGCTGTACACGTCAATGGATTCTAGATTATTCCTAAACAACAACTTGAATGTTGCATCTCCCTGACTCTATAAGTTATCCGAAAAGAAAAGTAGGGTTTAAAAAGTGCACATTCTATCCCAAACCACCTCACAGCCCAGGGAGGATATGTATTCATTACTACTACTATTTTATATTTGGATGCCTTACACTGTAAAAAAACTTAATAAAATGTAAACGCTAAACACCTACACGAAGTAAGGGGCAGTTGCCATACTTACGCCTTGTAAATATTCAAACTACTTGTTACAGTACAAGTCTGGTAACTTCAGTATACATTTGACTGTTTTATAAAAGGATTAACGAATGCTACCATGGATGTCTGGGAAACAATTCTACCATACCCACTTTCTTAGCGCTCCTATATGCACGTGTGGAATATTTACAAACCAATGTTTTTTTTTTATTGTATGTACTTGGGGTCGATGTTTCTATTCCGGTGTTTGCTGTGCCTTGACAGTGCTCGGATACATGGAATACCCTCCCAACTTTCCTTAAGCTGCCAACCGCCAACTAAAGAGACACGCACTGTACGTAGCGACTCTGGGGCACTTGATACACACGGCATTGTAGACCTTATCGTCGTCTTGCCTGCTGCCCTCGGGCGCGGGGGAAAAAAACCTCCGCACGTAGGCGACCGTCTAAACTGTGCTTTCCGATGAGGGGAAAAAATGTCTCGTAGATTTACAGGTAATGTTTACAGCGTAGCACCGTCACAGCGGGGATACTAGCGACGTTGGGAGACAAGATCGTGACTTCCCCCCTCACCCCTCTCACCGAGCCAAGCCTCACAATAAGGACATACGTCCTCAGATGAAGCACAGCGCCATAGCTACGAGTTCATCCCAGAGCAGGTTCGTAGAGGCTAAATTACTGTGTGATCTCCCCTCAGATAAGTGGAGGAAGGAAATATTCCACCTCTTATCTTTCAGCTGCGTGACGTAGGGCCTCATGTCGGCCAGAAGGGTCGGAACGACATTATTACATATTACCACAGGCCAGGACAAAAAAAAACTATACAGAATGTCTCCGACATTTACGGTCGAGATCATGCAGATGGAGTACCTCTTTAACGCGTGTAAGTTACTTTGAGGCAGCGAACCAGTGAACGGATATGCGGTTCAGCCAGGTAGCTGCTGTTTTTACAAGAATATAGTTAGCCTAAACCATAGCATTTACTGTTCTGGAAAAAAAATTAGCTGACATGG
This sequence comes from Medauroidea extradentata, assembly GCA_003012365.1. Classification (NCBI taxonomy): domain Eukaryota; kingdom Metazoa; phylum Arthropoda; class Insecta; order Phasmatodea; family Phasmatidae; genus Medauroidea; species Medauroidea extradentata. Next base: position 39,419 of record PNEQ01070202.1, read on the forward strand.
TGTAAAAAACCATTTTGAACAAAACTGGGAAACACATAAGGTACCTGTACCGAATATGGCCCGCTTAAGGTTCACAAATCATGTGTGCCTAAGGCATTATTATATTACTAATATAACACATGGATGATGTAATACAGATACTTATGTATTATGTATGTTCATACTGGAGACTAGTGTGTATATATACCACATAGATCTCGACATTACCACACAATGGCGACTATTGGGTCATATTGAGAACTGGTCCATATTCGGTACAGGTACCTTTCTATATGTCTGCTCTCATTTCGGCTTAAAAAAATTAACAACAGCGAAAGCAGTATTAATATGGGGAGCATAACGTACACAGTATACAGCAATTTTCATCGTCATATTTTTATTTTTATATTTGTACCAGATATTTTTTTCATACTATAGACATAACTTGTGTCAAAAATATGATCTCATTAAATTTTTTTAGCTCTCATAGTTTTTGCGTAATGGCTCGTAAATGTCAAAATACCATGTTGCAATTTATGTACGACACTAAAACGAACTGACAAACCGAACTGAAAAAAAAAAATCACAGTGAATAATGTTGGCGTAGATTACATATACAAGGTCTCCTATATAAAGCACAAGATAAAATCTTTTGTCTTTTAAAAGGACTCTCTTTTACTTGCAAAAAAGTTACTGGCCCACTGTTACATTTTTTTAAAGTCTGCAGAAATAACAATTTTAATTTGGGAAAAAACGACAGTATGTTTTTTGAAACTTAATAGACTGTGGTAATATGGTTCACGCCCTAGTTAGCATATTTTCCATGTAAGACTAAAAAGGTAGCCCTACCATATAATTATATAAATCGCCGAGGCTACTATAGACAAAGTAACTTGCTAGTTACTAACAAGCGCATACAATTTGTTCAATAAATTACCTTATACTTATATATAAATAAATTAGAAATTAATCTGAAAAAAAAAACACAGTTACAATTTGTTTTTGTTTGCAATTATTCCGAGCGTTCCGTGTTAGAAAGAGTTGTTCTTGTATACCAATTTCCTGGACAATTTCATATCTAACAAAGAAGCAAAACTACCAGAATTGGACAAAAATGGCGGAAAGCCTTTCTCAAATCAGAAGATGCACAAGAGTAGCCCAAAATACGAAGTTTACTGAATTTAGGTAAAGTTTATTGACCTGTAGGATAAACTCCACATATATATGTATAGATACACAAACGACCGCTGACGTCTAACCGGTTGCTTTCTGCCACAAAGGCTCATCATGATTGGCTGTGCAATGAATCACTGTTTTACCTCGCCAAATCTGCGCACAGCCTTTCAGGAGGTGCCAATTCATGATCCAATCGCAAAATGTATTCTAACATTTAGTATACTTTTCTTGAGTTTTTTTTTTTTTTTATTTATTTATTCATTCTCGCTCGTTCCCAGGCTAAACAGTCCATGTGAAGTAAAAACCTTTCATTACAGCTCATGAAAGTTTACCACGTGGTAAAGATGATCTTACTTCCCTGCAGAGAAAACCTTTAAAAAAAGTTTTGGTACTACTAACTTTCCTTGTGTAAAGATTGTCTATAAAATATCACAATTGACATTACACCAAACATTAATATTAAACTATTATAACGGCATCAAGATTTCTTTTGCTCTCATGCATATTTAATGTGGAAATTTCCTTTGCTTCAAACAATTTTTCCAATGGTTCATATTTAAACAAAATTTTCTTTCCTGTGTGAAAATTAGTGTTGTGGCAAAAAAAAAAGCTAATTTTCAGCAGCACGCTAATGTCCAATCAGACTCGAGGCCCTTGTCTAAATTAAGACTTGTGCAGCTAACAAGCGACAGAGAGGAAGACGATTAACTCTTTTCTGAAATAACGAATAAAACAAGCAAGTCGAATACTTACTCCCTTTGTCCATGACATTACCTCCATTTTCACCCCTCAACTATAAGAGAAAGTTATTAATTTCCAATTTAAGAAGTTTGCATGGCGTGTCAAAGACACCAAGCTACCGCACCCCACTTCACCATTCTCTTCGCCCTCGACCATCTTGAAAACATCGGGTGATAAGAATAAAAGTGAGTTTATAAGCTCTGGAGCATATACTCTTGAATTTGGGAAGTTTGCATTTTTTTAAAATATGTATTCCGTATTTTTAATTTATTATATTTTAATACATAAAAGTCCATTCGTTTTGTAAACATGTAGTATCATAGTCCATGGCACCGTTCCTTAGTATGAATATTTTAATTTCGGTAAGTAAGTTGGATTTCCTTTAATGCATAAAATTATTATTTTTTTTTTTTACAAATTTTGACTTTAATATGGTATACAATACAAAAACTAGGAAAACTAATAAACTTATGTTGCAGTAAAAACAGATTATATGCCTACAAAACAAAACACGTCTCGTACAAATAAAAACTATTTTAAAACAATTACAATTGTCAGTGAACCGCCTCCTTAATTTAAGACTACGCATTAATGCTGATTTTCTTCAGAAACAAGTTCACATTAAACTTTGTGGTTAGATGCTGCTCTTACTTGGCAGGGTGAGAAACCATCTCTAAATAATCGTTGTAAATTGAAAACGAAAGGAATACAAAACAGTGAACACTTTACCGAATCTCTTCTAGTGAACCCCATTTATGGACGTTCTGCACCGAAAAATTCGTTATCTTATAAATGTACCAAAATACTGTCTAACTCTTACGGCCTCGCTCTTAAGCTTTGCAGTGGTTTCGAAAAAAAAATATTTTTAACGCAAATTAATACATGAATCAAAAATTCATTCTTACAGTTTTAACACTTATAACATCATCGTTAGTATCTGAATTTTCCTGTTGCAATACATAAACAGATTTTTAGGTTTTCCCCCCTGAAATATCACATATTTTGAGGTCAAAGTAATCCAAAATGAAGTAAAATAATTTTTTGCAAGCAAACGGTACATTATTTAAAAAAAAAAAAAAACGCTCTGACAAATTTGCGTGTCGTATGACTGTAAATAGTCTCAAATTTTTTTCAAAGCATTTGGTTAAAAAAATATAAGAGTTACTTGCAATTGTTTGAAATAAATGAAAGATCATGGCCTTACGCATTACATTAATAGTAACTTCTTTAATTTCCCAAAATTATATTTTGGTTCTATAGTTTTCGCGCAAACACACGTCAAAGAAGCGATTTCACCATTTTCGCTACTTACCCAAAGTAAAAACTATTCAAGCTATAAAACTGACATACTTTACAATGTAAATATATTAAGGGCGCAGTAACTTCGATTTTCAACGTCTTTTTTTATTATTATATTTGTACCACATATTTTTTTCTTATTTTAGACATAAATTGTAATTAAATATTCCTCTCAGGAAATTTGTGTATCCGTCATAGTTTTTTTTCGGAATGAGTAGTAAACGTCAAAATTTGCACTTTACGGTTTTATGTACGCTACTAAAACCAACTGACATAACAAGGGTATGACTTGACATATATAAAAACATAAAGTAAAATATGTTTGTATTTAATAAAAAAATGTCGAATTTTAAAATGAAAATTTAAAAATTTCAAGAATTTTTTTTAAATACAAAAAAAAACATATTTATTTTTGTTTTTATACGTATAAAATCACAGACGACAACTGTAGGTAGATATGATGGTTAGAGATGATGGTTAGAGATGATGGTATATCGCGAAAATGTTTTGTGCCAACATACCCTTGAAAACACTGTAGTTTATTGAAATACATATGATTAGGTGATGTACGTCGCCCACAATGTAGCTGTCTGCAGACCAATAACAGACATGAAATAGTATTACAATAGCGGGATTCTTATTGGCTGAGTCAAATAGGGCAACAGCCTCACGTACAAGAGAAAGCAAACAGCCAAGTGTAATGTCAATACAGCACACTGTACACTACTTCGCACATTACGCTACCAACTCTGGAAGTAGTTAGAATAGAGCGAAAAGTTACCTCGGCACGTTAAAGACTTGGAAATGTTCTAAACTGCTACCATCAGAACGAACCTTGCAGAGATTACTGGACACGTACAGGCCTGCCTAACAGCTGCGATGGCATTCCGTATCAACACGACCAGCCCGGGCTATGAACCGTACGTCATGCAATTATGAACTGGAGTGCAGAAACGGCGCGTTTTCGGACCTACGTCAATATTATTGTTTCGCGTTTCTCTGGATGTCGGCTTTGTTTCCACAAAATACTGACATGCAATTATGAAAGATCTAATAGAAACCTGAAAATTTATTTCTTTTCATTTTTATATTTTGACATAGAATTCAAATAAGTGTATGCTATAGTCACTATCGCAAATGGGACTTGACTTATTTGACACTTCTCGACGAGCGAAGGGTCAATAATAGAAAGGGACTGGAAAATTTCGTGAGTTCAATTACTTGTAGGCCAGAATCCATTATACTATGCATACTCAAGCCCCGACCATTTGTCCACTAACTGATACTCAGTGGAACAGCAAACAATGAACGAATATACGGGGCATTGAGTATGCATAGTACAATGGATTCTAGCCTGCAAGTAATTGAATTCGCGAAATTTTCCAGTCCCTAATAATATAAAGCAACTAAAAGCAAGGCCAATCACGTGGTGTGAATATGCCAACGAGTAGCCAATGAACAGTTGTTGTCTGCTTGAGTGCTATCTTGGTAGTTGGTTTTGTTTTCCACGGAACAAGGCAAATGTCCAAAAATGGCTGGCAATTTATGGCTCTAAGGATACAGTGGTGGTTTACATTTTAAAATAAGCTTACATACTATATTATTTACATTTCACATTTTGAAAAATTAAAACCCAACTCATTAGTAAAAACTTCCCAACGCGCTTTTCCAAAATTCCAGCGCGGTACAGCCATTGTTAGTATTATTAGGACATCAAGGCCAATTTTTACGAGAGTTGGTCTATGCCGGCTAAAGGGAAATTGTTCAGTACTTTCCTGTTGCAATGTAAATGACTTCCACGCTCGTTCCCTTGAATGAAAAAAAAAAAAAGTACGGGTTTGTGTTTTTTTCCCCCTTCTTCCAGAATGTAAGGGACCTCTCACTTGTGCACCGTACATAAGGAAATGGCTATGTAAGTTGTCTCCTGTTGATCCTTACGGATCAGGTACAGGAGGGGCGGAGGAGCAGAGAGTCGGACATGTTCCGGAAGATATGTTGTTGCTAGAGTACACGGATATTCCTGAAAGCTAGTCTACGGGTCAGTGAACCCGCGGAAATTCACCTCTTTAACTCTAGGTAGAGCCACGACTTTGTCGAGAAAGCAATTTTGCATCCCTTTGTTTCAACATCTTACATTTACATCGGCAGCTCTGCTTCGCAGTTATTGGCAGCGTGTCTGTGTTCAGAAACGTATCCCATTTGACTGTACCAAAAATAATAAGACAATTGTGACATAATACGTCTGTGATTTGCCAGTAGAGCCCCAAGACTGGCGAGAGTTCAATAATCCAGTCACTGACCATGAAGCAGAGGACGAGATGTGCGCTTAAGGGCGCGGTCTACTGCAATTTTCATCATCACTATTTAATTTTTTATTTGTACCAGATATTTTTTTCTTATTTTAGACACAAAATGTGACTAAATTTGGCTCTTATGAAATTTTTTTATATCTCATAGTTTTCGCGTAATGGCTTGTTAAAGTCATATTTTGCATGTTTCCGTTTTAACTACACTAAAACCAACTGATATACCAAACTCAAAAAAATCACAGTGGATAAAGACATTGCAGGCTACAATGACATGCTCATAAAATTAAAGAATAAAATTTATTTGTATTTTTTTAAAAAAAAATATTGAATTTTAAAATTTTATATTTTTAGTTTTAGCATTTTTTTTAATAAAATAATTTTCATTCTTTATTTTTATGAGCATGTCATTGTAGCCTGCAATGTCTTTATCCACTGTGAATTTTTTGAGATTGGTATATCAGTTGGTTTTAGTGTAGTCGTTAAAACGGAAACATGCAAAATATGATTTTAACAAGCCATTACGCGAAAACTATGAGAGATAAAAAATTTCATAAATAAGAGCCAAATTTAGTCACATTTTGTGTCTAAAATAAGAAAAAAATATCTGATTCAAATAAAAAATAAAAAAAAATTGTGATGAAAATTGCGGTAGACCGCGCCCTTAAGGCACTGAAACAAATTGGGAGCAAAAATCTTTTCGCGAGGAAATCGTGGCTCTAACTGTAGGTCATTTAAATAACAGCAGATCTCGCCCAATCAGCTGTAGCTCTAGAGCACTGAGGTAGTGTGACAGGCGTGACCTTCACAGTCGGTCACTGTCAAGTCTGGTCCTGCCTGACAGCGGGAACAACGCGCGGAATCTCGGGAGATTGTTCGAGAATTCGAAATCGCCGCGTGGCCGCCGCTCAAGGAAGGGCGATCGCAGTTAGATACACGTTCGATTCCTGCACTCTCGAGAAACGATTGCCCTGGAATCGAGAAGAATTCCCCATCCAGGCTGACCTTTACGCGAGGAACGGACAGAGGAGAATGAGAAGCGTTGAAAAACGCCCTTTGTTCGTAGGAGGGGGGGGGGAGGTGAACGCGGGAATGAAAGAATGAGAGGCACATAGTATCGGGAACATCCCCTATCCTCATTTTTTTTTTAAACCATCCGCCTAGGATCGACATCCCAAACTGAACAGGGGCGAACCATTTGCTTTGTGTTTTCTTTGAGATCTCCAGTGAGGTCGAAATGCATTCCGGGCGAGAATTCTTCCCATAGTCGGTTACGAGAGCATCAGGACACTCTGCTGGAGAGTTGAAAGGAATTTGAGGGGAGGGGGAGGGATGATATGACCCTTAGGCACGACGAATACAGCCCCAAATACAAGGCAACTTGAGGATTGACGTCAAGTCACGATTTTGAGACGAAAATATGTTTGCACCATTTGGTTTCAATGTCTTCAGAGACCGTGAGAGTCGCCATCTTGAATTTTTGTATTTTGTGCCATAACTTTTCTTCTGGGAAAATTTTTCGAACATTAAGAGGGCGTGGTACATAGTTCAACGCTAAAAGCATTAATCTATAACTGCAGGTTTCTTGAAGCCAATTTGCGAAAATTAAACAATAGCAATCCTAGACAATAGTTTTAGCCAACGTTTTAAACAAAATTGTTTTCAGTGTTACGAACTTCTGAGGCACAATCTCTGACGCCGGAACCTCGTGCATTTAACTGCGGCGCAAGAGGAATAAGTAATTTTGGATAGATACTTACTCATAAAGTTAGCAAATACCATTATCTAGGATTGTCATTGAGTATTTTATCCATATTGGCTTCGAAAAAGCGTAGAAATCAATTTATCTTTTCAGCGTTTATTTATCTACCACGCTCTTTTAACCTAAACCTTAACCTAACTACGGAATAGAATACGTATTTATAGAATTTTAGACACCATAAATACTTTTTTTTTATGTTACAGATCGAATTGCAGTTAAGAAAGTAAATTTTCTAACTGCAATTCGACTTATGACAACAGTAACGACAAATAAATATATATGATGTCTAAAATTATATAAATACGTATTCTATCCCGTAATTAGGTTAAAGTTCCAAATATTTACCCAGAAAAAAAGTTATGACACAAAATACAAAAATTCAAGATGGTGACTATAACTCACTCACGCACATGTCAGTAGCTCTGCTTTAAGGCCTTGTTACCGAGTCTTGCAGTGATTTCGAAAATATTTTTTTTATTGCTAACTAATACCCATATCAAAAATTCGCTGCACAGTTTTGACACTTATATGTTATAATTTGTAGATGAATTTTTTTGTAGAATTATACTGAACGGTTTTTTAGATTTCACTGCCCAAAGTACCACGTTTTTCGTCGTGAAAATAAGCAAAAATGAAGGAAATTATTTTTTTGCTGGCGAATGGTACATTATTTTTAAAAAACGCGTCCACAGTATTGTGCATTGTGTGATTGCACATTGACTGAAATTTTTTCAAAACTTTTGGTTAAAAAATATTTGAGTTATTGGCACCAGTCTGAAAAAAAAACTCGGGAACAAGCCCTTAAGGTCAGTGATTGGATGCTTCAACTGCCACTTGTCTTGAGATTCTACCCGCAAACCACAGACGTGTGGTGTCGCAGTAACCTTATTCAGAGCTTCGGCCGTTACTAGATTATTTGAAAACTGCTCATCGCACACGAGTTAAGTCTGCTTACGAATAGCAATTAAAGACCGTTACACGTGTCTATACCCATTTCAAAGTCGCCACTAGTCATCGAAGACACTTTTCTAGCGGCCAAAAATGGCGAAAATGTTTTTTTTTTGTGCTAAAAAAAGAGTATAGTTGCAGGTACCATACTTCTGTTAAAATAGGGACAACAAAACAGTTTCGTTGTTGGTACTACTCTGGACAGTTCCTGCAACAATATGTTTTGTAGAAGTTACCATCTGGTTTGTAACATCAACAAGGCTCTTTGTTTCTTATACAAAACAGATTGTTGAGGGAACTTTCTAGTGTTGTACCGACAACCAGAAACTGTTTTGTTGTCCCTATTTTAACACAAGTATGGTACCTGCAACTATACTCTTTTTTCAGTGTGTCATTGCAGTCTTCTATAGGTATGAATATCTTGCTGCAGAAGCTTTTATAAAGTATGGCTGTGTACAATACACTCTTTGTCTTTAATAAAACACATAGGGACACCTGTTTTTGGCGAAAATAATTTTGCCCACTTTGTTTCTGTGCCTCACGTGCACACGTGCAGTTCAAATAAATCGTCAGGTTTAACGTTTTACTACACATTTGAATTTCCAGGCACCAAAAGCAATTTCCTTGACTTCTCCAGATCTCCCCTGACAACTCTCACATGCCCGACTTTTCTCCAGGTTTACCCTGTTTTACAGACCTGTAGGAACCTTCTTTAAATTAAGACAACTACCGTAAACCGGGGTTACTTTGACCATTTTCGGGGTTACTTTGACAATTTAACATATTAGTTTTTGGGTTTTCTGGTAAATAATCTGAGCCGAGTATTTTAAATAATTCCTTTCATCCTTATAGCTAATGCTTGAAACTTTCGTTATTAAATAACATAAAAACCAAAATTTTGAGTTGTCAAAGTTACCCCGCTAGGTCAAAGTAATCCCGGTTTACGGTACCTAACAGTTTACGGTGCTTACATGTGGTGAAATAGTAACAAAGTTCGCAAATATGTTGTAAGCAAGGCTTTAGGCCTACGACACGTTCGATCACAATTACGAAACCGGTAAAAAAAAACTCGGTTAGTTTGTTTTGTTCCACATCACATTGGAAAAACTAAGACGCCTTGCCACAAATAAAACCGCAGATACCATCCTTACAGCAGACGTAAGCAAGACGTTGATGCCCATGCAACAAAAGCCAAGACAAGACGCCATAAAATACACTCTAAAAAATAGTTTGTAAATTTACCAGACGTGCGTATAGGAGCGCTACGAAAAGTAGGTATGGTAGAATAGTTTCACAGACATCCATGGTAACACTCCTAAACCTAATTATAAAACAGTCAAATGCATACAAAAGTTACCAGACTTGTATTGTAACATTTGTAAACGTTTGCATATTTACAAGACGGAAGTATGGTAACTGTCCCATACTGCGTCAGGGATAATAACTTCCTAAACATTTGAGGAAGTTTTTTTTACAGTGTAGAATACGCTACAGGCGAAGACATTACTTCCCAAGGAAGGTCTTCAAGAACATCTTAATACTGGAAAAGGATGCTGTTATGCTGTTGCTGGTGAAGTTGATCCAACGAAGTTGAATACTAAAGTGGTTGCTACACAAGAAAGTTTTGTGCTAATGTCTTATTGTATCGTTTTGGTTTTAAAGGAATTCTTTCAAGGTTCGATAGTAGTTTGTTACAAGTTTGTTTTTATAAAAAAAATTGGTATTGCTAGTTTTGGTATTGTTAATTATATAAGTGATATAGACCATCGTAATGTTGTGTGGTGGAAGTCGTTTGCTATTAATTGCAATATTAGTTCTTCGACTGCTGTTATAAACTGTATGCAAGCTGCTGTAGTGTTCAGTAGGAAGAAGGTTAAGTTTGACCTTGGTGATGAACTGATTGTACACGTTAAACTAGATGGTAGTATGGGTGACATTAAAGTGTTGGGGCATATGGAGTTAAAATAAAGTGCTTTGTTGTTGTGGTATCAGTTTGTGAGTGTTATCATTGTATTCAGCATGTTAATAAACGGTAGTAAAATTTTTTTAGGCTTCAGTGATCATTGGTTTAACCTAGTGTAAATTATGAGGGATATTGGTCAGCGCTTAACATCTAGGTCTTTAGTTTGTGGAGAAGGTAGACACGGCTGGAGCAGTCACGGGAAACGGGAGATTCCCGAAAAAAAAAAAACCGCCGACCAGCGGCTTCCGGCACGATTCCCACATGCGAAAATCCAGGGGTTGGGGGTTGGAACCGACCTTACCGGGACTCGAACCCGGATCGACTTGGTATGAGGCGAGAGACCACCACTTCGGCCCCTACGTAAGCGTAAAGACGCGTTTATAAACACTGAACGTTGATGTGGAGGGGAGGGTTGCTGGAACAGGGCGAAGGAACGCGAGAAGGTTCGTGCCTGCCGAGGGAGGGACCGCGCCCTGGTGGGAACACGGAGGTCGTGCGAGGAGGCTGGGAGGAGCACATCGAGACGAAATCTGCCGAGATGCTCGCAGAGATATGGGGGGACGGGGACGTGATGAAGACCTGGTGGGGAGAGGGGGGAGGTTATACATCTGCGGGGCGTGGCACCACGATCAACAACGTCGTGAGCCGCATGTCTAATGTGGCTGAAGCCGGCCCGAGGGTGACCAACCCCCTTCCCCGTCCTATGATCCGTCTACCCCAACGAGCAGCACCTGCAGCAACCTGTCATCTCCGGCCGGCACCGGGCCACAGAATACATACACGTACAGACGCGGAATGGCGCGACAGTGCTGGAGTGGTGATATATCATCCATTGTGCGGCCTCATTTCACGTCCTCCTTCAAGAGAAGCAGTAGAAAGTCTGCATTCCGGACATCCTTTTGAATCTTTACCTAAGATTTTCCTCACAAGACCTAAGCAGACATTGTTCGCACATGTAGATAAGTTGTTTTAATAAATTTCTCTATCTTTTGAAGCCGTGCACACAGCTTGGCGGCCTAGGCAAGCTGCCACCTGAATAAAATTTTTAGCCTGATGCATTTTTACCTACAGACGGCAATAAACTAGGAAAACCAATATAGGTGAAGTTGTTAAATCTCTACACGACTAATCACACCTGACATGCTCATAACCAAACGACAAGTTGTCTCGGTAATGTAGCTCAAGAATCGTCTGGGTAAGTATGAGAAACCAATGGCTTAGCCGGGGGAGGGGGGGGAGGACATTGGGGGTTCTAACCCCACCATAAGCCACAAAAAAAAAAGGGAAAAAATTATATGAAATATTAAAAAATTTTTTACCATTATAAGGTTTAATTTTTTCGTTACGAAAACTGCTAAAATAACACTCATTTGCACCTTTAAATCCAAATTTCCTGGGGGGAAGATGCTCGAATCCCTTTCTTTAAAGGGCTAATCGGTGTTCATTATATTACTCTCATGTTAAATTCTCCCTCCCCCCCCTCCCCGTTTCATACACAAATCCTTGGTACGCCACTGTGAGAAACTAATAGTAGGGCCTACCTTCACACGAGCGCAGGAGTTATTGGGCATAATCATATTCAGAGCACGAACATTCCCAGTCCAAAGAGGGTTTCATGGTCATCATTGGCGTTATTCGTAGGATTTTTAGAAAATTACCACGAATATTTATCTAATTTGGTCAAGAATATCGAAGCATGTGGCTGCAAGAAGTTTGTAGGAACTTGATGCGCGCTAATAGGCCTATGGCAGAATGTCAAAGGTTTAAAACATTTGCAGTCCAACAAAATTTTTGGGCAGAATCTTTTCGAATTTCTGAGCGGAGTGACACTTCGATAACTCATTGGACTCCATTCCGGAAGACCCGGATTCGACAAACCTGATTTCAGTTTTTCATGGTTGTCCGAAATAACCCCGGGCGAATGTTGAGATGGTTTTACTTAACATAAGCCATCGCAAATTCTTCTACTAGTTCCTGTCATTAAGTAAACCTGTAAGTAATCGCTTCTAACGGCTTCGCTGTTGGTGAGAAGCGTGTAGCTGCAAGCAGTGAGTAGGATGCAGAGGTCTTCTCTGTGATCGAACTTCAGTATACAGTTCCTCAAAGATGGGAATTACAGTCCGAAGAATTTTGGGTTCCCAGCGTTATGTTTTCTTGACCTGGCAGTCGAAGTTCGTGGCTGAGAGAAGCCAAGTTACCCTGTGGAGTGCTTCACGTACGAGTGTCCATCAGTATCCTTGAGTGCTTACGTTGTCGTTCCCAGGGGTATGCCGGGGATTCACGAGGCGATGTCCAACCTGAAGGGGCTTCGCTCGCAATCAAGTGTTCGTGAGCGCGACTCCCCCGGGAGCTCACTTAATTACGTTAAGTCATATTGCGGGTAGAACACTTTATGGCCCTCTCACGTACAAACTCGCATGTCTAACCTCATCACGAAATGGCATGCACAATTCAGTGATATGCCTGCTTCTTTAAGGGGTGCTGTTAGGTAATTTTCTTGTATATTTTCAGTTTTCAGCCATGAAATTTATTCAAGTAGTGTTATGATCAAAATGTTCTCTTTGGCAAGACATAGAATATATTCTTGATAAACTGCTTGGCACAAATAACAATGGAATATTTTCCTTAATTTGTCATGCAGAATCATTACAAGGTAATTATAGGTTAAATTCCCAGAATGATCACACGTCCAATATAATATGAGTATACAACACTATTATGATCTCCAAAATGCATCACAAATATCTTCTATACCTCAACATTGCATCATTTACCCAAAAAAAAAATTAAACAGGAGTTCTTGCAGAAAATCTATAAATGAAATTTAACATCTAGCTCTCTTCCTTAAGCGGCACCGGAATGAAGGGGCAGCGGAAACGGCAGATCCCCTAGAAAACCCGCCGGCCAGCGGCATCGTCCGGCACGAGTCCCACATGCGGAAACCCGGCGACCGACCCCGCCGGGAATCGAACCCGGATCGCCTTGATGGGAGGCGAGAGGTCTGAGCCCTTGGCCACTGAGGCCCCCTACCTTATTCTGCTTGAATAGTCAAGTAAGTGACGCGTCTGCATAAATAAACACTGGCAATATCCACGAAGCACAGATGCAGATGTGAGTGTTATGAATTGATACAAAATGTCGCATAATTATTTTCATCAAAAATCACCAGCTACAGATAATACTTGAAGACAGATTAGACTCCACTATCCTCTACATGGTATAGCAGGATATGTAAGTACACTGGCCATATGTAGAGATGATGGTATATCGCGGAAATGTTTTGCTCCAACATACCCTCAAAACCACTGTAGTTTCTTGTGACATGTATGATTCGGTGATATACGTCTGACGCAACGTAGATGTCTGCAGACCAATAATGGACATCAAATATTAATATTACAATTGCAGGATTCTTATTGGCTTAATCGAATAGGGCACCAATTCTACGTACAAGCGGAAACAGTAATATTTTTGATAAGCTGGACGTACGTTGAAACCCAGTAAACAGTCAAATTTTCCCGCGGTTAGCCATCATCTCTAGCCATATGATGTCACTATGTGTGTGCCCTCTGTACAAGGTGTTCGTCAAACTTATAGTTATTGGTCAAATGCGCCGCTCGTCATAGGCCGCGATACTGTCGGTATGGCCACGCTCTCTTATTGCTACAGTTTTGGAATAATTATTTTTTTACACTTAAATGAGAGTAGATTTGTTTGAAATCGTTTTTGTCGTGGTAGATATTTTTTTTTTCAAAACAAGGAATTACACGGTTTCGACTAAAAAGTCAATTAACCTAAAATTTTGTTAATTACATAATTAGCTACAAGCATAGAATTTACCGCCTTGATAAAATCAACTAACACGGAGAAGACGATTCTAAACAAAACTGCCAGGCATATTTTTGATATATCGTCGTTGCCGGTGAAAAACCTCCTATGTGTCATCGGGAGTATTAAAAGAGACTTCGTAATAAAATTTGTGTACCCAAAATGAATTATGTGTATGTTGTTCAGTTTATACCCCAAACACTAACAACAACATGTAATATTGTAT
>PNEQ01070202.1:63529-81314 GCA_003012365.1 Medauroidea extradentata
CCCAAACTCACTCTCAGTTGTTTCGTCCCGACATAAAAGGAACTGACATCAAATGATGCAAAAATCTTTTCGCCACAAAATCATGGATGTATACTGATGACGGCATAGCTTCAAAACGGGATTGAGGCGTTGCTCGCTGAACGTTGCAGGACTCTTGCAGTCGACAGTACAACAGGGCGAGACCCTCGCGTCAGGTACAGTACCCAGCGCGCCTCTGAACGAACTGCAGCCCCCGTAAATCATCCCTCTGTCAATAGAACCGCCGGCGCGCATAGCGGGAGGCCGGGCCGGGCGCCGTCACAGCGGGTTGCGGGGCGAGGCCAGGGAAAGGAATTAATTGAATTCATTGATGGAAAAAATATTCGGCGCTGTCGGAGGCGAGGCAGATGTTCCCAAGAGCTCCATTCTCGTCTCGCCCGCCCATCTCTGACCCAACCCCCCTCCTAAATCTTCACTCTAAATACAAATCAGTGAAATTTTCACAGTTACGTAAGTTTTAAGGTTCTTCACTGACGAATCTCTTGTTTTGTCAATGTTCACAGGTAAAAAAGTAAGAAACAGCAGGTTGGGGTAACAGATACAATAAGTAAATATATTTAACTCATTAATCAGTACACATTCTACTAATCTATCTGTAATTTAAAAACTACAGTTTATATTTGTAACTTAAAACATCACATGATCTTAGTCTACATGTAATACATATCGTACCACTATTTCACGGCAGTCATGCTACTAATTTTTATTTTCTCATTACTTGAAATGGATTATTGGGCTGCTGATTAAAGTAATGGACAAATCCTGGTAAAAATTTTTTATTTTAACTTCGGTGCATAATTTTCTTTAACTCATGACATAGTTAAAAAATTAATATTATTTAAAATTAAAATTACGCATTTTTTTGTAATCTACGTAAAAGAATTTGTTACTTTGCCAACTAGCAAAAATCACTGATTCAATATGTGAGTTTATTTCACTGATGCAACCTGTAGTTTTCCATTTACACCCAATGAAACAGTTTCACTAATTTGAATCTGTAGAAAATCACAGGAAAAATGTCAATATTCACATTTTACAGTGCATAGAACTACACAAATTTTCCGAACATCACAGTTCATAAGTATGGCGTGACTCAGTTTTATCGGGCATTATTTAAAAAAAGTCTAAATACAAACGACAATATACATGCACTGCTAGAAAAAATTTCCGTGAAATTACGGAAAAGTACTGGCAAAAAATTATCCAGAAATCTTCGTAAAGTAACGGACACTCAGTTTTTCATGATAACAGAACCCTCCGTAAAATAACGGACAATCCGTTTTCCGCAAAAAAAAATACTTAAATTTCTGTAATCTACTAGCACTCCATTTTCTAAAAATACTATATTTTCTTATTAACTATGTGTTATCGAGATTCTGACGCACTATTTAGTAACCTGAAAAATCTTCCGAAGTTGCTTGAGATTCGAACCCACGACCTTATAATTACCAGGCAGAAGCTCTAACCATTGAACAACAGTGACAATTTATGAGTACATGGGTTCCTCACAGTGGTAAGATAATCAACTTTATAAGAGACAATTTTGTATTTGACATCCAGGATTCATAGTGATTATTAATACCACTTTTTTTAAGAAACACAGTAAAATATGCTTTAAAATTGTATAAACATATTTTGATGAATTTATATAAAGTTACGGTCAAACAACCGTAAACTGGCAATGCGGACAAATTTCCATAAACAAAATATTACGGAAGTCACTTCCGTAAAATTACAGTACTTTTCTGTAAATATTTCCGTAAATTTGCGGACATTTTTAACAGTGTGGACTGAGAAAGTTCGCGAACTGATTTTAGTACATGTTTGATTTAAAACGCTAGTGCTTTCGTTGACGTCTCAGATTTAATCGCATCGCCCTGAAGAACTTTGCGCCAGTCAAAACTTGAGATAAAACCACGATGGACTATCAGTTACTGGACGAAACTTGCTTCTCAGTGGAGCAGCAGCCAATGAACTAATTGTCGGGGACTGAGTAGGCGTATACTTAGGACACGGTCGTAGAAGAACAGGTCTGGACACTCGCCTATCTACCAATGTATTTTGCTTGACCCCCTTGTTGTTTGGCTGTAGCTCGCCAAGTTACCGAGAGTGTTGTGCGTCTTTGGCGCTGCAATCAGGGTGGTCAGCCTTAAACTCCTCCCACTTTTTCTCCAGTGTTGGTGAACTGCAGCCAAACAACAAGGGGATCAAGTTTCCAGGCAAGTGTCCAGACCTGTTCTTCTACTGCCGTGACACAGGACAATGGATTCTGACGTGCAGGACATAGAACTCGGTAAATTTTCCAGTCCCTATCAACAGGGCCCCGATTTCATCGCGAAAAGATTTTTGCCCCAGTTTGTTTCTGTGTCCTTCGCGCACATCGTTAATTCCGCTTCTTGTTTAGACTCTGGATGTTTTTAACTGTCAATGTCTTGAGGTTCTATCCGCAAAACACAGACGTGTGGTCTCGCGGTAACCGTATTGTGATAGGAACAGTCAAATTACAGACGTCACTTCACAAAGACATGCTGCAGATGTGAACATGACACAATGAAACAAACTGGGGCAAAATTATTTTAGCGGAAAGGTTGTGAATCAGTGGCGGCTCGTGGGTTGTTGCCAGGTGGGGCTGCAGATAGTCGTAACTGTACACTGTTGATGAACGCGCCGTAGACCAATGACCATGAAATATTTGCCGGCTACTAGATGTGTTGTGAGCACTCAGTAGTAAGGGCCACCTGCACATCAGCGTGTCAGTGGTTGTAGAGTCAACCAGCGCACAACCCTGTACAGCTCTTGGCAACTGCAGCCCTACCTGGCAACAACCCACGAGCCTACAACTATGTGTATTCAGACAGAAAACAATTACTGGCTGCTTCCTATCACTGTTATACCGCCTCATGATTGGACCACCATTTAGCTGGTTAATTATGATAGGCTCAGTGCCTGTCCCCCGCCCTCCACGTAGTCATACATAAGGGTAAATTGCGAAAGTGGCCTCAACTTAACAGTTGTTTAATTTTTAACTTGTGGCCGAAAGAAAACGCGAACTTTCCTGGCCACCGAGAAATATGCTGTTTGGTAGAGCCACGATTGCATGGCGAAAAGATTTTTGCAACACATTTGGTTTAAATGCAATGCGTTATGTATTAGTCGTATTTAGTGGAAGGCCGGAGTCTTGAATGTGGCAACATTGCGTCGGAGGCCTGCTGCATCTTTAGTGGCGTGTACACGTCTATATGGTTTAATAAAAAGGTTTATTATTTTTATAAAATACAGTTTTGTAGATTTCTATTCATTCTGTTTAGGTATTGTTGTATTTAAATGTGAAAACACACTGAACTATACTGCGTCTAAGTCGGGTGCCAACACGTTTCTGCACATGTCCAACACATTCAAGCTTGGTAATGTCAATTCCATTGCCATACGGTTTGCTTTGTAAAACAGCAGCAAACCAATTGGAATGTCCATCTCCCAAATACTGGACATAACGCAGGCCCAGTTTCTGCTCAGATCGAGCACATACAGCAGTTGCTCTAGCAACCTCCATACCACCACTCGAGCCCTCGTAATTCGCAGCACATACATTTTTTTGTGATCTTCCATTTTATCAGGATTTTGTACGTTTATTTTATGAACACAGCCTGTGCAAAATTTTGATAAGCATTCAAAATCTAATACTTTGCCAGTGTCAAATGATGATACAGTCACCACTCCATTCATAGATGTGTGTCCCCGCTTTTGCCATTTACCGTCAAATGGAACAGCCACATCTGATCTTCCTTAGTTTTCTAGTGCAACCTCTTTTGCTGTATTACTCACAGATGCTTCACAAACTTCAGAGACAGCTGCAAAAATCTTTGTGTTGTACCTCTCAAATTTTGTGTTTGGTGGTGACAAATTCATTACTGCTGAAAAAATCTTCCCATATGACTTACCTTTACCAATGGAACAAAGAGTATATACATATCTGATATTTATTTCATACATGTTTCTAATGCACCTTGAACTCATTTCCTGATTATTTTCTTCACAAAACCTGCATTTTATTACAGTTCGATGCACCAAACCACATTTGAACTTTTCTACGAGTGACAGCAGGAGGCTGTTTTCAGTGCAAAATAATTTACACTTTTCTATTGTCTGTAATAACCTAGAAATAATTTCTAGATCAACAATTACATTCATACCAGTCTCTTCATAAAAGTCTTTTGGAATTATAGAACGCTGCAGTTTTTTAGAACTAGATGATGTCTTGGAATTTACATTCACAGATTCTGGACCAGATTATGTGGAATACCTACCATCAGGATTGTGTTTGTTAGTGTGTTGATTGCCTCTGAATGTTATTTTTGGATTGAATTTTTTTATCCTTGCCATATTTGTAACCACATACAATACACAGTCCGACTAACCAGTTAGCACAATATATTATTCATAAAATACAATGAAACCTACGACTGTTGCACAAACATAACCTCACACACCATAGAGTAAATACAACAATGAAAATAATTTATTTTACTCAAAACAAAACATACTTTGCAGTGCTACAAACCTACAACAAATATTGGTTAGTGTAAGCCAACCTAGAAAATTACCAAAATAGGAAAAATACCTGCTTATAAAATTGTATGGTTGCAGCCCTTCACTATATAATAAACCAAAATGTTAATAAATTTTTTGGTCAGTTTGGGAGTTGCAAAACGTTAAGTGTTATATATTATTTTTAACAGCTCGAAAATTAGTATTTTTTAAATTAAAATAAAACAATTGATTTTTTTATCAAAATAGGTACTCGCTTCCCTTAAATTCCCATTTCGCTCCATGGCTCAGTAGCCGAGTGGTCTAAGGCGTAATTTTCATGACGCAAATACCAGAAGTTGGTGGCTCTGAACCACGAAAGAATTTTTAAGTTACACACTTTAAAATTAAAATTATAATGGTGATATCTCCACCTAAGCTGCATGGTATGTGACCCTAGAATTATTTTTAGGAATTATGTGTATCAGTTTTGCTTAAAATAGAATACGCAAGGAATGATACAATTTGTCGAATGCTTACGCTTTTCTTTTCTCCAAGACTTCTTTGAAGAGTTAGTTTTAATCAAATCAAACAAGCCGTTTCCAAGAATCAGCCCTTTTTTATTTATTTTTTAAGTTTTAGCTTGTTTTTGCCGGCGGAGAAGTTCTTTAATGATACATTGAAAAACATTTCCTCCGACTAACGAAGATCTATAAAGGAATTTGTTCAGGGAAATGAGAAGACTTTGGGAGTTGTAACTCAGTCTCTAGTACCCGAATCAGAAACAATGTTCACGTTATGCTGAAAATGTTATAGATACTGTCTTTTTGATGGAGGATTGATTGCAGGCAAAAGTTTTCACTCTACCTAACCTGAGTTTGGATGATTTGTGATACATCTTATGTCACAGGCAGAGAATGAGCAAATGAATAGAGCTGATAATACGTCATGAATAATTATCGTGTCGCCATACCCAAGAAAACGCTGCAGCTTTGCTACGATATGGCTAAGAGGTCGGACAGCGAGAGGTTCGGGCTGCAATTAGGCCTCAGATGGGAAACCAAGGAAGACAGCAACTCACCACCTCCACCTCCCCCTCCCGCAACCAACTCGTACTGTCTTAATAACGAGGACAAGCCCGCCAATATAACGTCTTGTTACCAAGTAAACCGAGTCTGACCCCCGCCAACACTCGTCCTATCAGTTCAGCTCTCCTCCGGGGCTCGGGAGTCGAGTCCCGGCGGGGGCGTGCTCGTCCGTCGATGCCGTCTACCTCATCAGTCCAACTTTCGGTAAGGTCGTCAGTTCTAGTAATGTTGCACACAACCCATATATTGTCTCCGCCAGGGCTCTGAGGTAAGCAGGGCCATTAACGACGTTCAAGTGAGATAAAATCATAATTTTATATTTTTATAAAATTTTGTTAGTATTGTAGACGATACTTGTGAGTACATTTTACTCTTACGAAACAATTTCAGCTATCATAGTTTTCTTAAATTTCGCTTGTTACGCTGCCATATAAATAGTGAAAACCGATTGACCTACTTAAACAAAATAATTCACTGTGAACTATACAATAAAACATTAAAATAATCCACAACGAAATATTTTTAATTAAAAAAAATCGTCAAGGTACAAAAAAAAGTTACAAATTCAGCCATTTTTTTAAATACAAAAAAAGTCCGTGGGACTTTTTCAAATGTTTTATAACGTAACCCATAGTATGTAGACCTAATTTCACTGTGAATAATTTCAGGTGCGTAAGTCTATTGGTTTTCACTATTTGCATGGCAGCAGAACATGCAAATTTTGACCTTGACGCACCGTTATGAGAAAACTATGAGAGCTAAAATTGTTTCGTAAAAGGAAACTGTACTCACAGGTATCGTCTACGAAACTAACAATATTTCATATGATTATACAATTCTGACGTTATCGCTCTGGAACACCCTTAACAGTGATTACTTCCCGTGGCGCGCGACTGATTCAGCATCTCGTCGTGCTCGCTCCGGGGCCTTAATAAGGGAGCGGCGTCAATTATCTCTACAGCAGCACTCTTCTGAAAACCTCCGAGCTATGATTTAATTGGGTTTGCGAGCCGTTCCCACGAGAACATGACGTCGACGAATATGTCCTGCACACCGGGCATTACGAGTTAATAGACCGGACGCGTGAGCCGTTCCGTAACCTGGTACGGAGAGTATTTTTTGTGTAACTATTACAAAATGTTTCCAATGTGTTTATCTACGAAAAGAAGACACACTTCAAACTGTGCCCCTATGATTTAAAAACTGCCGTCAACTTTTTAAAACATGATTCCCAAGCTCGTCAAAAGTGTTAAAAACGGCTTTTTTTACGTTGCTGTAGCTGAGAAACTATCGATCGTAATAGTAAAACTAAGACATAGAAACCTGCATTGGACTTTACCACAAACTTTCCACAAATAAAATAACAGAGTCATCGCTTGAAGTCCCATTGAAAAAAGCGTTCTACGATAACACTGCACGCTAGTTTAGTTCTTCGCGCCTAGAGCACAGAATATTTAGGAATACAGAAGTGAAATAGCTGGTAGGACAGCGAACTCAGTCTCACACGCCAGCAAAATGGCTTCCCTGGCTAGCAACATGGCGGATACGTCTTCAGCCAATCAGCGTAAAGCGACTGCCCTGCTAGCCGGCAGCCAGGCCAATAGGAAACGTGTCGTAACGTGCAGAAACCAAGCATACACGGGGCTGGAATCAACAACCTCGGTCAGCCAATACGCGGCCAAGTTCGCCCGTATCAAACGAGCCGCCACGTCATTTCACGTCTGTATTACTATTTAGTCCTTCGCGCCTAGAGGCGATAAGGTGTGTGAAGAGTCGTGTTATGTTCGACTTATAGCCTTCCCCGTTTCCGTGCCTCAAACGTAAAGAGAAAGCTACCGCCTATTAACTCTTAAGGCTCGGCATCAGTCGCCATATTGAATTATTTTATTCTTCGCTCTTTTGAAATTCTGAGAAGAAAAATGTGAAATTTGTTACTATAATATCAATTCTATCTACCTTGCGCTACAATAAAATCATCGTAGTTGAACCTTTAGCGTATGTTTAAGCGGTGATTAGTCGAGCAAATAAAGAATATAAAAAAATTCGTTTTTATTATTTGGTCCAGTCTGGAGTTCACTGGCCTATACTCACTCCGTGACGTTATTAGCTCCGAGCTTTCGTATCATTGCGTACCATAATTACAGAATACTCAACATTTTACTGCTGGCCTTATTTCAATCGTCGAACAAGTATTTTAGGCATACCAACCACACAAACTGGCGGCCAACAACAAAAGTCACATGAACACACAGCCTGCGGTCAGAAAATCACGCGAAGTTTGCGAGTGTCTATTAATTGCGTATTTTAATGTCGGCAAGGATACGAATGATAAGTCGATCAGTCGTAGTTTTAACGGACTCGAAGCTGACTCGACGATTACACCAACTATCAGCATCCGATATTACCACACTCCATTCGCATCAGCTGACAATGAATTGTAGTTAGTTAAAAAGGCGTGCCACTTTAAAAAGGGTATATACCTCAGAGCCTTGGTACCTTCTACTGTAGGGTTAACTGACCACAAATGGTGACTGATAAGTAGGGACCGAAAAATTTCGCTGATTCAATGACTTTCATGTTAGAATGCACTGTCCTATGCATACACAAGCCCCGACAATCTGTCCACTAGCTACTACTCGCATTGGAACAACAGACAACGAACAAACAGACGAGGCATGAGTATGCATAGGTAGAGACACTGGAAAATCGCGGGAATAGTTGACTATTTGCTAGGCTCCAACGTGATGTACATAACACTGAATGTTTCGTATCAACATTGGCTATCGTTTATTTGTAGCGTTTTTTCTCTCTACAACAGGCCCAGTTAGAACTGCACAGCTTAAACACACAGCGTGTGTGAATTGTCCCAAAACTATTCAGTATTCACACGTGTCACGGTTAACATAATACAGTTTATTGGAAACTATTTTTAACATTTTCGTGATTTTCCAGTGTCTCTATGCATAGGACAATGGATTCTAACATGCAGGTCATTGAATAGGCGAAATTTTCCGGCCTCTAGTGATAAGCCGTTTGCAGCCATCTTTACTATTTTTTAAATTAAATCTTCCATGTAACTAAAAACCAGTGTAAAACTTTTCAAACTCTCCAAAGTTGACATTTATTGGCCCAGTAAAACATATCTTAATTAATTACAAGTACTGCAGAGTGCTCAGTTGATAATGAACAGCCTACAACCGGTTGTATTTGAAACTCAGCTTGAGACGTGCACTGTGCTTTGGTACAGACTTTCCACAAATTAAATTATATGGTCACCGCTTTTAAGTCCAATAATACAAATGGTATGGCAAAATTCTTGCACGGTAGTTCAGCGCTTAGCTCGTGTAGACGTGTCATTTTATGCGCGTTGCAAGGTCGCCCTTATAGCTCCGCCTCTTTTGAGCAGCCACATCGTGGGTAGGCGGCACCCTTAATATCGTGATAAACCACTTTGGGCTCTTCACAAAATTGAGAAGGATCTGTACATATAGTTCATTAGTTTACCAACAGAGTGCAGACGTGTAGTTTCGGCAATAAGTGACCAATATATCGCATATAATATATTAGATCTCAATTAAAATGTTCAACGTAATTCTGGTACTGAAGCGTCAGTATCACGGAAGTACGGTAGATTCACTATAGTTTGTACAGCGTAAGTTTGCCTAATTTTTACATTTCTCTTGGGGCCGCGGTGGCCGAGGGGTCAGACCTCTCGCCTCCCACCAAGGCGATCCGGGTTCGACTACGTCGGGGCCAGTCCCCGGACTTTCGCATGTGGGAATCGTGCCGCACGATGCCGATGGTCGGCGGGTTTTCGCGGGGATCTCCAGTTCCTCCCGCCCCTTCATTCCGGCGCCGCTCCATTCTCACCTCATGTCACCGCTCACCAGCGCTGACATAAATTTCTCTCTCTCTCTCTCTCTCTCTCTCTCTCTCTCTCTCTCTCTCTCTCTCTCTCTTGACATTTCTCTTTTGCGAAGAGAATGTTAAACAAGATTGCAGAGAGCATTTTTTTTTCTTCAGAAAGTCATGGCGGTTTAAAGGTCAACAAAATGGAGTTGCTAGACAATTTTCTCAGAAGAGAAATGTCAAAATCAGGCAAATTTATACTGCACGGACTATATATGCACCAGGTATGTGTGAAGGTCTGCGGGACAGACTATACGGAGTTCCACCTCGCCATCCCCGAAGAAACAAAAGAGCTGAAGGAACGGTATGAAGGCAAGGGAGATAGGAGAGGGAAGGGCTGGAATAAGATAATTAATAACTCGCCGGGTTACCTGCGCTGCCAGGTAACCAGGTAACATTCGAGTTCGTAGAGGGTGAAGGGGAAAGAGGGGGAGGTGACGCACTTCCCGGGGTCGCCAGATCTGCTCAGAGATTCCGTTGAATGGACCCACCCTTGGTCGGAGGATGCGCTGAAAGCAGGAGTCGCTGCAGAGATGGTCCAGCTGGATAGCTGGCTTACATCTTCATACATGAGTACCTGTAGCACCTATATATCTATCTCTGTCTCTCTCTATCTCCCTTACCGCCGCACCTTTCCCGTCAAAGGACGCCGACGACCGCGAGTCGTGTTTGTCCAAGTCACATTCTGTACGCGAGGCTATTAGTCAACGCTCTAAAACCGCCGAGAGACGGGTTATGACTCCTGCAGGAACAAAAAACGCGAACGCCTACACAAAGAAAGACCAAAATCCACAGATACTATGCAAACTGTGTGATAGCGAAGTGAATAGAAGAGCTTTTATTAACACTTACCATACATACATTTTCCAGTCTACGGCTGCAGCTCATTCATTCATCAAATGAATGATAATAACATTATTGCACAGCATACATTAATATCGAAAAATACAAGGTCACTGTGTTACGGCACAATGACAGTGTGAGGAATCAAGATATAATTAAATTGACTTGAATTATTACGTTAGCAATTTTTATTTCTGCTGAAACCTTAAGAGTGGACAGAGTATAGATCTTTAGCGCAGGTGACATTACGTATGGACTGAAGGTGCGAGGGAAACGGGAGATCCCCGAGAAATCCCGCCGAACAGTAGCATCTTCCGGCACGATTCCAACACGCGAACATTCGGGAACCGAACCCGGATCTTCTTGGTGGGAGGCGAGCGTACGAGCCACTGCAACAAGCACGGCCCAGAGTCGTAGTCGGAGCTGGTCTTGTGAATAACGCCCTGAGGGCCTATGCTCGAGTATTCGTTCGTATGCGAGACGCCCTCCTGGCCGCTCGAAATGCGCTGTTGGTATGCTAGAAACATTCTGCCGTCCTCGTACACGAGATTCGTATACGAAAATTTACTCGAGTGGTGGCAGGCGGCCGAATCGGGGATTTCGCATACGAGAAGCCGTAACAACTGAAGCTACGGAGCAAGATTTCAACAAGTGTGTGTGTGTGTTTATATATATATATATATATATATATATATATATATATATATATATATATATATATATATATATATATATATATATGTGCGCGTGTGTGTGTGTATCTGTGATTGGATGCCTAATATGAGACAGTGTCTCATATTAGGAGACACATGCAAATTTTTTATAAAATGCATAAAAGTAGAACATATCCCAGTAACTATGATTACAACTCATGCATTTTCTTGGAATCGAATATAGTGTCGCATTTATATATTTTCACTCTAAAAATGGTTTTATTTCGACTTTTTGATTTACACTTTCCCATAAATGGCGTCCAAGAAAAAGTATCTCATATTCGGGCCTATTCCTCTAAGTTCTCGCCAATATTTAAATAGATACTCGCCACTAAATAACTTCAGTGTTAAAAGTGGAATCAAGCTCTTTTGCAATAGAATGTTTATTTTGCAAAAAAAAAAAAAAAAAACACCTGCTTAGCCACTAAATAATACTGTATTTTTTAATTCTGAACAAGCTGTTTTGAAATTATTACACTAACATTTTTTAATTAATGCCACTGAAATTGCATGCTATGAGTCGCAGATTTTTGCGACTGACAGAAACATACAATTGGAAATTATTGGTTTGTGGACATACGCCATTGCTCATGTTTTGTTGACCAAACATGTATTGAAAAACAAAGTGACAAAATAGAAATAAAATACATAGAAAACGTAAGCAAAACAGTCGGTCGGCCAGCGGGAGACGTCGAACGAGCCTATAGTCACTTGGAGTCTAGTCAGCTGTCAGAAAATACGCGAATTTTGCATTTCTCTCACTATTACACGTATGTTTGGCTTGGAGCAGGGGAGTGGCCTATGGCAATGTATGGGAGCTACGGAAAGTCACCGTTTTGGTAGTCACATTATGGCAACCGTCTTTCCTTAACCAATCGCAATACGAAAAAGCTCGTAATGATTCCCCTGGTCCAAGCAACTGAGTTAATCAATTTTGTTCCTTGCATCGCTAATTTGCACTGCTCTGAGATGATTTTATTGTCTAGAGGCGCATCAACAAAAGTGTTCATTACCTCAAAACGTCTCAGCGCAATGATGAGACACCCATAAAGCCAGCTTCAACTAGGTTACAACAAGTCATCTCCTGACTATTCTTACCTCCATGGCGAGGAGCCTAATGGAGCCACCCACTATGTTGTGACGACACCATGTTGAATTTGTGACCCCTTGACGTCAAGGTCACCAAAAGTCAAAATTACAAAAATTAAGAAAAAATTAAAAATTTTAAAAAAATTTCGAAAAAAATGCAAATATTCCGAACTCCGAATAAATATATAATTTTGGTTAAAAATTAATAACTTCTTCGTTCCTCCATTTTGTTTACAATCTTAACCTTTAATAAATTATTTAGTGCTCTCTTTTTGCATTGATGCCGGTTTATTTAAAACAATACATTGTTTTTACATGTAGAACACCATATTAAATCATTCAATTGTTTTTACATTTATATACGGTTGAATGCAGCTATTAGAGAAACATACCGATGGAGTATAGCGTATGTCTTAGGGCGTGGGGGTATGTGGCCTTGAGATGGAAGGGGGAGGCGCCCATCCGCCATATTGGTAAGGGAAAATAGTTGTTTATTACCATAGCTACGGGTATAATGTGGGTGTGGGTCACGGCCGTAGAAGAACAGGTCTGAACACTCACCTGGAAACTTGAACTCCTTGTTGTTTGGCTGTAGTTCACCAAGTTACCGTGAGTGTTGTGCTTTATTGGCGCTGCAGTCAGGGCGGTCGGGTTCAAACTCCGCCCACTTCCCTCACACAAAGAAAAATAATTTATCAAAACGTATTTTTTTTTATCAATTTATGAAATATTTACTTCGCTCACAATCCTCAAGCATGGCTCCAGAAATACTTTATTTACTTTATAATGTAAACCCTGGAAAAAGTGGGCGGAGTTTGAGCCCGACCGACCTGATTGCAGCGCCAATAAAGCACAACATTCTCAGTAACTTGGTGAACTACAGCCAAACAACAAGGCGGTCAAGGAAAATACATTGGTAGATAGGCGAGTGTCCAGACCTGTATTTCTTCGACCGTGGTGTGGGTTGACCAACCATAACCTCGTTTCTCAATACACCTGCAGGAACAGCTGATTGCACTCCGCCATATTGGTACTTGAACAAACCAAGTCTGCCTGACCTCAGTATAGGTTGCTAATGTTTCCTCTGTGTAGAAATGTGCTTTGACCTAGTTATGAACGGCCGGCGACCGTGGTCGACGTGGGGCGTACATCGCGTCGCATCTACGTGCCTGGGTATCGATCAATCGCCGCACTGCACAGCTGACGACGCTGCCCGACCTGGGTGCGGTCGCCTCCCGCTTACCGTTCCGACCAGCTAAGAACACGCTAGACAACAATTTTTATCACAGTGCCACAGTGTTAATAAGTGATCAAAACTCGGTAGAAAATACTCCTTGGTATAAAGTCTTCAAGCCCTCAGTTTACGAGAAAATTTACTTTAAATGTCCAAAAAATCAGGGAAATGGTAATGCGCGGTAGAGTTGCTCGTAGACGGTGTAGTCCAAAAGTAGGTAGAAAATACTCTGGTATAGGCGGTTCGGAATAAAGTGAGCACTCAAAAAAGCCCTGCTAAAGATCTATTTTCAGCCAGTTCGTATCTTTCCGCGCGTAACGGCTAACGACGGGACGTGTCTAACCTCTCTGGACACGTCACTTGATGTTTGCGCGTGTAAGATGAAATTGGGCAGTCAGTATGAATCGATACAGTTGAAAAAAAAAGTTAATTTATTATATAAAATACAATTATGTCAATTTCGGTTGATTCTGTTTTTGTAATGTGGTATTTAAATAGGAAAACACACGGAACTAAATTGCGTAGTTTCGCTGCCAACCATACAAGCAGTAGGGTGACTATAGTTAATGCTGAATTGTATGCTACAATGGCTAGTGATATTTTTCAAAAGATAAATTTTTAGTGCTCTCTTTATTCCGAATGACCTATAAACATTCAGCAGGCCTTTATCTTTATAAGATAGGCACAAAATAGCAGGGAGCGGGAATATAGGGTAGCTTGTTCGCACAACTAGGTCTTTTTTTTTCGTAAACAAATAAAAAACTGACGATTTTTTTACCAACGAGTTTAATCTATTAGTTTTCATCACAGATTCTTATGGTGCAGTCCGTACTCACTAATTACTTTACCATTTACTTCAACTTCGCTGTTTTATTTGGACCTTTAATGTAATTTTTATCATAAGCTAAGGGCCTCTACAACTTTTTACCAAATAGTGTTTTCTTCTTGGTACTTGCATCAGATTTACTTGGCAAGGCACGTATCCGCTAATTACCTGTCTCTCTTTATCTCTCTCTCTCTCTCTCTGTCTATATATATATATATATATATATATATATATATATATATATATATATATATATATAATTTATTTATTTATTTATATACACACAAAATAAATTGTAACAACATTTTGCTCTTATAACATTTTTTCATCCACAACAGTTTTTGCAAAGTGGCTTGCCAAACTCCAAAGTTGCAGTTTGCATGTTACAGTTCGAAGTATGACACAAAACTCAATTAGTATGTTTTAGTTTCGTACTTCAAAACGTAACACGTAAGTTTTGTGACAAGCAATTATGCATAAACTATGATAGATAAAACATTTCATAAACGGTCAATTTAGTCACAATTTGTGTCTAAAAAGAGTGCAAATATAAAAATTTAAAAAATAAAACCTTAATGATGAAACGCGCTGTCTACTATGCTCTCAAGGGCAGTAGTACACACCCATCTCTAATTTACAGTTATTTTCTCAGCTTTAAGCATTTCTGAAGGCGTACCAATATTTATATTTATGACATTTATTGCTCTAAATGTCAGTCTACTACACAATTTTACATTGTTTGGTAAAATGGTTGTAATTTATCATCTAACAACATAAACGTGTGTAGTATATTAACAATTAGAGTGTGAAATGTTAGAAATGCCTGTACGTCTTTTTTGAAAACCTTCTTGCGGGAAAACATTGATATTCACAGACGGTTAAGCACCATTCCCGCTTATTGAAGTCCTCGAGTCTAATGTTTTTTATTCACTTAACGGCAATTGGCCGGTGTTATGCATAAATAGACCAAGCGCCAATTTATAGTTCGGTATAAAATATTTTTCTGCATTGAAACGGTCTGATAAAAAGTATTTTATCCCTACATCCTGTGATTATCAAAGCTGGAGTTACAGGACTATTATACTTTTTGTAAGTCTATTTCAAATCCGAATAACTTACAGCAAGTTTTACTGATAACATGCATTACACCATCCAATTATAAAGTTTAGGAATCGGTAAATACCAATGCGTAGGGACCTGAAAAATTCGCGTTTTCTTACGGCCCAAAGCTATAGTTCCAGCAACTACAAGTTTGTGCCACTTTCGCAATTGACCCGTGACTTATTTGACACTTGCTGTAAGTCGCTTGGTCAATAGTACAGAAGCAACTAATTGAAGGCCCATATCACTACGTCATCGAGCAGCCAGTGAGCAGATAATGTCTGCTTGAATACACAGATGTTCTTGCAGGCTAGCCTACGTGTCAGTGAACTCTCGAATTTTTCCCGTCTCTACCAATGCGCAAACTGTACACTGGCGCGCAGCGTATTCATTGCAGATGTTGTTAGCGGTAAAGAACACTTTAAACAATGGCCTTGTTTAGAATAACAATTTAAAAACACATGTCTTAAGTGAACATCTGCAGCAGTGATTGCATGGATCTAACTCTCACCGTCTCGGGGTTCTATCAGCAAATCACAGACGTTTGGTGCCGCAGAAACGTTTTTTTCTGATTGGCGCAGTCAAATGAGTGACGCCTCTGCAAAAAGAAACTCAGCCAATAACCATGAAGCACAGCTGCAGATGTGCATGTAAGCCAGTGAAACAAGTTGTTGTACAGTTCCTTCTACCAAATATCACTGGCTCTATACACGAGCATGGTATGTTCAAAAACACTCATCATTACCTACGGGGGAGTGTTACACAATTTTATTGAATTTTCTGTTTTTGAGCTATAACATTTATTAAAGTTGTATTATCAAAAATTTCTCTTCGACAAACCATAAGATATATTCTTGACAAACTACTTGACATAAATAATAACGGAATCTTCAACTAATTTGTCTTGCAGAATCATCGCATGAAAATTCTTTAAAGTACTTCTCTTGTACTGATTCTGCATGACCAATTAATGAAAGTTTCCAGTTTTATCTATGTCAAACAGTTCACTTTGTCGAAGGAAACTTTTGATAATACAGTTTGAAAAAATGTTATGGCTCAGAAACTTAAAATATAATACAATTTTCTAATACTCCCCCTTCAGTTGCTAAGTTCATAATAAAAATTGGCAAAAAAATACAAATTTGCTGAAGGGGAAAAAGTAACAACGGCTACAAACATGCACACTTTACCACTAACATCCTATATTTGGTCTGCTTAGCATCATGGTTCAAGAGTTCTTGCGTTCCTTCCAGATTTTTATTTTAAACCACACAATTTTTTTAAAATTATAATCTTTAAAGGCGTCGGACCCGTAAAATTTCATTTTTCTTTTATATTTGTGCCAAACGCTGTTCAACTTAACACGTCAGATAACATTTCATTTCCCCAAATAAAAAAAAATGTTACGTCCTATTGTTTTTGCATAATCACTCATCGAAGTCGTAAAAGGGCCATTGCAGTTTAGCCCAAATAAAAAAAAAAACTAATGAATTCGAATTACAGGAACTCAATTCAGTATATCAATGCATTTTATAACTTGTTTGACAAAAGTTAGTTTTGAAAATTTCATTAGTAGTCAAAAGTCAAAGTTATGCAAAACTTACATATTTTCAGCAATTTTTAAAAATTACAAAAATTTATCTCTTTATATTTACAAAATAATCTTGAAGTAGTCCATATAATTTAGTATCAATATGAATTATCTTCTTTCTGCAAGTTTTTTATTATTATTTTTTATTTCGGCTACGCTGCAACAGCCATTTTGCGACTTTGATAGGTGATTATGAGACCTAGTTTTTTTATTTGAAGAAATTACATTTTATCTTATGTGTAAAAGTTGAACAGTGTATGGCATACATATAAAATATTGAATTGTTACGAGTCTGACGTCAATGTTTCAACGAAGCTAAATTACTAATAACTAGGGCCACGATTTTGTCGCGAAAAGATTTTTGCCCCACTTTGTTTCAGTGTCTCACGTTCACATCGGCAGTTCTGTTTCAAGGTTATTGGCAGCGTGTCTATGTTCAGACACGTTTCTCATTTTACTGCACCAATCAGAATAAGATTATTGTGACTCCGTACGTCTATAATTTGCCAAGGCCAGTGAGCATAAAATCATCCAACCACAGACGATGTAGCAGAGCTGCAGGTGTGCACATGACGCATTGAAATCAAATGTTGCAAAAATCTTTTCGCCATAAAATCGTGGCTCTACTGATAACTAGAGACATGAACTTTTCGCGAAAAGAAATTTGCCTCACTTTGTGTCAGTGACTTGTGTGCACGTCTGCAGACTTGCTTCACGGTCAGAGATTGGATGTTTTGACATTCGTGTGTCGTGGGGTTTTACACGCAAATCACAGACGTGTGGTGTTACAGTAACCTTATTGTGATTGGTACAGTCAAATGAGAAACG
>PNEQ01070203.1:0-11302 GCA_003012365.1 Medauroidea extradentata
GCTTTTACTATAAAATTCAAGAAAATATTTGTACTTTGAACGACTTGTTGGGGAGCAACATTTTAAGATTATCGCATTACAACAAATAGCCTACGTAACACATGTAATCCCGTACTACCGAATAATAAGTGCTAAATAACATTCATAGAAATATGAAATGTTTATGTATATTACCACGAAGCTAACCCTGTGACATTATTCCTTGAAAGTTGAAAGCACATTGTTTTATCATTAATATCATAGTATTTTCGTGATGGACACTGTAAGAGTAAATATTTTAAAACAATTAAAATTCACTTTTAATGGAACTTTTGGTAAGAAATTCTATTTGTCCAACTTTATTTTTATGTCTTAGTAGTCTATTACACAAATTCTTGATTATTACAGGAAGCGTGCATTGCAAACATCACCGATGCTGTTGTAGCAATTTGTATGCGCGAGGATGTTGTCGATATTTTTGGTTACGCATAATTAATGAACTGATTCTTAAATTACAGTGCGTAGTGTACTTGTTTTTTCATATAAATTTATATTTTAGAGGGCTAGGCTCCTGATTGTTAACTGTCTCGTTGTAAACCTTCGCTAAAATATTTTTCTAAAAAATTTACTAAATAAGCAAGTTTAATATTCAGCATATCTGAATACGAAAAATGCTAAAAGTGCACCATTTTACACCTTGAAATACCAAATTTTCTCGGGGGAGGATCCCTTGAACCCCCCTACCTCTTCCGCTTTATTAGAGGGGTTTGTTGTTCCGTGATATAACCACTCCCCCCTCCAGTTCCGAAATGTTCCTACACCCCTGCTCTCAAAACATTTCAGTATCGTTGCTGCCGAGTATTTTTGCTGCCTCATAAACATTTTGTTGCATTATATACGCACTAGTGGGAAAATAAAGATGAGGGACGGGTAACACTTTATTAGAATGCGAATGTAAACATTTGTAGAATTAATACAAATAAAACTGAAAGATAATAATATCGATTAATAATACACAGAAATATGATATGTTTGGGGCACGACGTCAATATTTTTACTCCCTACTAAATGTACAATTACTTACGAACATGAAATATCATCCACGGTTATTCTCTAATAAGGGCGGCTAAGTGTTTGTTAACCGCAATATCATGTTGCGATTTGTGTCCTTTTTCCCCAAAGCCTTCGCTTGCTGTTGTGTGACGCCACGCGCTCATCAGTCGCTTGCGCGAAGGCTGCCTGCCGAACATACCAGAAGCGGGACTTAGACAAATTTCCACCTTCACGAGTTGGCCCATTTTTTGTGTCCATGACTGTACATGTTAAATTGCTAAATATTTTTCTTTGTATTGAAGCAATGTGCATTATTCTTTCAAAATTTTCGCTTTTCTGGGAGAATCGTGGATGTTGCAACCAGGTCCTCTTTTTCCATTTTTCATGGTTTTGATTTATTATTACTATTATTGCTTCGCCACTGATCAAGTAAGCGCGCTTCTTCAGTCTGCACGGGCAGCCGTGCCGCACAGTTAAACTACTCTGGAAATTACAGCTTGTGTCAGTATCTTTCTTCCTTACATCTTCCAATAAAACTTCCAGTCACCTTTCACTACGCAGGTGTGCACGAAAGCTGCAAGACTGGATTTTTTAAATCGCTCTGTCGTTCCCAATTTTTGCTAATTAATGGGTTTGTTCTGATCATTAATTATGTATAGGGACGATGATTTACTGTGGTAAAAGCTGACTATTTGCTAGACTTCAACGTAATTTATTCATTCCTTAGCTTTTATTTCCGTTACTAGTGAGACTCTATTTTGCCGGGCCAGTGTTAACTCTGGTGCACTACGACTGAAGAACGTCTGTGGTTCGTCTGCGAACAAATACACTGAGTCGCACAAACATCGGCCCGTCATAAAATCCTAAGACGCTACATTGATTATAAATAATAAGTTTGATGAAAATGTTCTTACATAGTGTACAAAAAATTTCCGGGAAATTACGGAAAAGTATAGGCAAAAAATTATCCAGAAATCTTCGTAACATTACGAACACTCAGTTTTTCCTGATAACGGAATCCTCCGTTAAATTACGGACAATCCGTTTTCCCCATAGAAATTGAACTTCTTTAAAATTACTTGCATTCAATTCTCCAGAAATATAAATTAATATCCGTTGCTATGTTTTCTAGAAATGTTGATGTACTCTTTAGTAACCGGAAAAAATTTCCTAAATTTGCGAGGATTCAAACCCACGACCTTATGAATTATATACGGACACTCTAACCCCTACACCGCAGTGACAATGTAGTCATAAAGCCAGTTCCATGCAGTGGTAAGAGACTACTTTTTTTGACATCTTGATTTTACAGAA
This sequence comes from Medauroidea extradentata, assembly GCA_003012365.1. NCBI lineage: Eukaryota > Metazoa > Arthropoda > Insecta > Phasmatodea > Phasmatidae > Medauroidea > Medauroidea extradentata. The sequence goes on from PNEQ01070203.1 coordinate 2,347, forward strand.
TTTCTTTAGTATCATTATGAGAGAAAGGATTTTACTCTATAGAAAAATACCCACTGGCGCGAAACGCAGAGAAAAGGTGAAATTATTTATCAGCTGTGATGAATTCCATGCAGGAAAGGTGGAGCGAGGAAAATAGAATATGTGTGTGGCATACACTTCATAGAGTTGTTCGGCTCTTTGTCCAAGCGCGATGAGAGTCCTTAGCTGTATTGCTCGTCGCCCTGCATCTCGTCTCTTCGGTTCGCATTAATACCATAGTATTCTCTTAAACGAACACAATAAAATATGCTTTAAAATTGTAGAAGTATATTTCCATTAATTTATGGAAAGTTACGGTCAAACAGTCGTAAACTGGCAATACGGACAAAGTTTCGTAAACATAAATTACGGATAGTTACAGTACTTTTCTGTAAATTTTTCCATGAATTTGCGGAAATTTTTAGGAGTGTGTGTGTATGTGCATATATATACATACAGAAAATAATTACCTGAAATTCTCTTTCATGAGAGGAAAGCAAATAATTACACTAATATGAAAGGAAATTACCGAACATGAGTTCAGTAAACTTGCACATGTTATTGACAAGCAACAGTGAAAAATTAAATGGCAAGTGTAAAAAAAATCCTAATCGATACAAACTACCAAATTTTGACTCTTTAAACAAGTCTAATTTTGTTGCCTTACATGTAACACAGAAGCTTTTTCTTGAAATTTATATTTCATGAGATAGTAAAAATTGAACCAATGCACATATGCTAAGTGTCTCAGTACACGTACCTACTACTAAACCACCTAGGTTTTTGGAATGGAACAACTTCACAAATATATGTCAAACTTTCCGTTGACCTGTTGTTTACGAGGTACACAGAAAATTCTGAGCGTATAGTACGATAGTTTTCCTCTACATACTATAGTAGGCTACTGTAATTTTACATTTATGTATGAGGGATGGTAAATTTCGCATACAAGATATAAAATATTGCCCTATACCAGTCAGCTAAACTACCCTATATTTTTGAGTGTATGTTTTCTCGTTGGGTTAAGCGGCTTCAGCTAGTTTCTTTTGATCCCTGAGTTAGGACCTGTTAGCCTGTGTCGTTTCAGGAATGATATACGCCATATTCTTCAAAGAACTCCATTATGTTTCGTGCATAATCATTAGGGAAACAAAGATTTTGCAAAAATGATTTTTGCACTACTTTCTTTCCACGGCTTACGTGCACGATCGCAGCTTTATGTTATTGTTCTTGGCAGAGTGTATTTGTGAAGGTTGTGCTCTCATTTGACATATTCAAAGGAACGTTACCACGACGCCACACGATTGTGATTCGAGGAATAAGTCCAAAACGCTGAACTGCAGATGTACACGTAAGTCAATGATACAAAGTGGGGCAAAATTCATTTCGCAAAAATTCAGGGTCCCTACTAATTACTAACTATGAAGCTGAGCTGCAGGTGTGCAATTAAGGTATTGGAACAAAGCTGTGCAAAAGTGTTTTCGCGGAAACTCCTGGTCCCTAGTCAACATATTCGATGACAGGTGTCGGTCACACTACCCATTATGTGGCAAAGCATGTGTTAGTTTACCGCGATAAACATACGTTCAGAACAACGTTTGAGGAAAAGGCAGATAACTAAAGGTACTGCATTCTAAGAAAAGAATTTTCCACAAACTTACTTACTTGATGCAGTGCCTCATGTGCAGATCTGCAACTCCACTTCATGGCAAGTGATTTAACGTTTATAACTCTCAATGCGTTGGGGGTTGTACCCGCAAATCACAGTCGTGTGATGTCGTAGGAACATAATTATCATTAGCAGAGTCGAATGAGTGACGCATTTGCACAAAGCCACGCTGCCAATTGCAATAAAATAGAACTGCAGATGTGCACGCAATTGACTGAAATAATCTGGTACAAAATTCTTTTCACCAAAAATACGCAACTCTGCTGATGAGTCCTACTCTCAGCTTAAACGTAACCATCTGTGGAAATCGAGTCAACAACCAAGATTCTTTCACCTGGGTCGTATTATTGAAGACAAGATGCAGAAATGCTTAATAGTTAAAGATCTCAGAACAGCAGTTTTATATATGGCCTTAAGAACACAATAATACGATGTTTGTCTTCAACCCACAGTTAGAGGCACGATGGTTTCGCTGATTCATCTGTCAGCAGCCTAGACTTCTCAGGCCAGTACAAATTACTCAGTCGCAAAACTGAGAGCTCTTAACACGTAAGTATAGAATCATCCATTTATTGTTACGTATCCTATTTAACATATGTTTTGACATTTTATTTCCCTTTTAATACGGATAAAATGTTTGAAAATATTGGTTGAAGGAATGAATTGAATTCAGTGATCGCAACAAAATGTCAACATAATCACGTGTGCAACAGCGGCTTGTACGATATTGCAAAGAGGGACTACAGATTCTCAGAGCTATTCACTTCTGATTCACGCACGGTATGTCAATGGCCACGGAAGAGCATGAACTCATCGCCCCATGTTGTTTCAGTGCCTAACGTGCACATCTGCAGTTCTGCTACATAATCAGTGACTGGTTGTATTAACTGTCATGTGTTTCAGTGTCCTACCTGCGAACCACAGACGTGTGAAGTCGCAGCAACGTTTCTGTGATTGACACAGTCAAACGAGAGACGTCACTTCACAAAGGCACGCTGGCAATAACCATGAAACAGAGCTGCAGATGTGAACGTAATGCACTGAAACCACCTGGGGGAAATTTTAAGTTCATGACCCTACTTATGACTACTGAACTTTTTATTTCCACTCAGTAATAAGCGGCGCCTAGGGAGAGCATCGGTGACTGTAGTGTCAACTAGCAGACAACCCTGTATATTTCTCGACCACTGCAGCCCTATCTGGTAGCAATCATCGAAATACTTCCGATGTTATTGAACTTGTGTATCAAAAGATAACACGATTCTAAAAGCCACTCGCATAGGCTTATCATGAGCATTCAAGCTTTACACAAAGCAAAATAATACTCATTTGCCATATTTTTCTTGAAGGGCACCGTTTACGTAATTTATTTGCTATAGTTATCAACTTCACTTTACGTTATCTGTAGAGGAACGAATACTACGCGGATATTGGATCACGGCTGTTTTGACGCACCTGTGACGTGAAGACATCGCGTGCTACCCGATCCTACAATTAGAAGCCAATGGACAATCAATAGAGCCTCGGAAATTTCACAGGTTCAACGACCTACCGGCTAGACTCCACAGTACTGTGAACAGTCTGTTCTCAGCTAGTCGTTCATTGACTGCTGCTCCTGTGAGTCACAATTAGAACATTTGACAACGTAGCACGGAAGTCCGTGAGTGTTTTTATATAGTTCCGCCAATGGTTAAGAGCCATCAAGGACAAGTGTAAATATCAATGGCCCAATCGAAAAAGTTTCCAACATATACATGACTTGGAAATACAATCTCTCCTCATTTGAATCCACGAAATTTTCTGGTCTCTTAACAATTGACTGTGGTCTGTTCTTGTATAGGACAAAGAAGTTTAAGCTGCTTCCAGACGAATCCACGAAATACTCGTTCCTTTAGCTATTATTAGGACCCGGTAGTTTTCGCGAAAAGACTTTTGCAGCACTTTGTTTCAGTGCCTTACGTTCGCATAGCTCTGCTATGTGGTCAGGGATTGGATGCCGTAACATACAATGTCTGGAGATTAAACCCGCAAGTCGCAGACGTGTTGTGTCACAGTTAGTCATGCACTGATTGGCACAGGCAAATGAATAACGACTCTGCACAAAAACACTCTGCGAATAATCATTAAGTTGAGGTGCAGATGTACACGTAAGACACTGAAACAAAGTTGGGCAAAAATCTTTTCGCGAAAACTACCGGGCCCTAGCTATTAGGATCCTACGAATTTTCATTTTGACAAGTACTACTTTAGTAAATCACTTTTACTAACACGGGCAATAAATTCTGGAAGAATAGCTTATAATTTAAGTCCGGGTGATTTCACAGTTCCATTTGAATGGGAAGTTACATGTCCAATGTGTTACTCGTTTTATTCAATGTAGTGCCACTAAATATTGTGAAGATTTTCAGATCTTTTCTGAAAATGCACTTGTTAGAAAACGCTCAAATGAGAAAACTTAGTGAAAACTATGTTAAAGAAACCTTAGAGAAAAAATTGTAACGGATATGCAGAGCTACTGATTTTTTGTGAAAATAATTTTGCAACGCCTTGTTTCAATGCTTTTGTGCATAGGCATAACCATCTTTAGTAGAAGGCCGCGGTCTTAAATCTGGCAACCGTGGCAGGAAGGGTCATTTTAACACTTCTTAGTCTCGCCCAAAGCAGTGGCTGTCCCAGATTCGCCGGAATGTAGAGCAGAATAACGAATCAGTTGCAGCCATTGCCTATGGAGAGACAAAAGAAGTGTTAAAATGACCCTTCCTGTCAGGGTTGCCAGATCTAAGGCCACGGCGTTCTACTAAAGATGGCTATGGCATACGCCTATTAGCAGTTCTTCTTCGTGGTCAGTGATTGGGTGTTTTTAACTCTAGGCAATTTTGGGATTCTATCTGTGAATCACAGACGTGTTACAGAAGCCTTATTCTTATTGGCATAATCAAACGAATGACGTATGTGCACAGTAACCATGACTAGGGACACCAATCTTTGGTGAAAATATTTTAGCACCAGTTAGCTGCAGTGCCTCGTGTGCACATCTGCGACTCTGCTTCATGGTCAGTGATTGGCTGAATTTAAATATGACGTGTCACTGCAAATCACGGATATATGTTATTCGCTGTAAACTTATTCTGATTAGTACAGTCAAATGAGAAACGTCTTGACACAAATACACTCTGCCAATAACAAATAAACAGAACTGCAGAGGTGGAGCTAAGATATTGAGACAAGCTGGTGCAAGAATATTATCGCGGAAATCAGGGGTTCCTCACCATGAATCAGAGCTGGAGATGTGAAAGTCAGACAATGAAACAGGATGGTGCAACATCCTTTCCACCAAAACTCAGTGGCTCTAGTGGTGTGGCACAGTGGATAAACATATAACTTGTGTTCGGGAGGACCTGAGTAAGATTACCTGTTCGGTAACACTCAGTATAGTGTTGCTTTTCACTGTCATTCCTGGCGATGTCTGGGATGTTTCCTTAGTACAGGTAATTCCTGATCCCTCTCTGCCAAAACGACTCGTTCCATTCACTACTGATCTCATCATCGACGAGATGTCTACCTGCGCTTGAAACGCATTGCTGGATGAAACATCTCAACGCGCATTACGTTTGTACATCTACGATAAGAAAACACATTTGATACAATATTTCTATCAGTTTAAAAATTAGGATCGCTTATTGGAAACACGATTTTAAAGACTATCAACATGGCTAAAAAAAAATTTTTTTTTTAATTGCCATATCTAGGAAAATTCGTACCGGATTCTAAAAACACAATAATAGAAATAAGCGCTGGAATTTGAACCACAAGTATCGCAAATTAAATAATATGGCCACCGTTTAAAGTCCCTTAGGGAAATGAATAATAGTAAAGCTCTGTGCGCCAGTTGCTGGGTTTGCGTGTAGAGGCGATAATACATTACATACGCCGACCGAAGTCACTCGTATCGCTCCATTGGTTCTGTGCCTCACATACACCAACGCAGCCTACCGGGACAAGAACCTTAAGAGTGTCGTTCGCTTCCCAGCCCCTAGCTGCCAGGAACGTGGTTGTGTGGATTGGTAGTGTTGATCGTGTAACTAGGTTTTCGTGAATGAGGAAACACTCGAAACAGAAATTTTCACCGTCATTTTTAAGCGGGAAAATTTCGTTGCAGGTGATATAAGACACAAATTAGACACGCAGCAGTCACACATCTTCATTATTATGTCAAAGCCGCGGTTGACGCAGTGGCTAGGGCATTCGCCTCCCACCGAACGATTCGGGTTCGATTGCAGGCGGGGTCGGTCCCCGGATTTTCGCATGTGATAATCTTGCCGGACGATGCCGCTGATCGGCGGGATTTTTCGGGAATCTCCCGTTTCCTCCGCCCATTCATTCCTGCGCTGCTCCATACTCACATCATGTCACCCCTCACCAGCGTTAAAGACATAGATGTCGAGTGCTGAGAAAAATCTCTTCACTTCGCTGAGTCATAGAATGACTGGGTCGCTGCTGAAAGAGGCAACAGGCGAGCCGACGGCGGACCGAGTGCGCCCAAGTTCAGTGATATGCACCTAGAGGCTAGGGGGAGTTTTGATGCGTGTGTTGTCTGGTCCTTAGCGCTCCAGTAACTGTAGGCCTCGTTTGAGCAAAATACGTCCACCTATGCGGCCACCTTAAGGAGCAGTGCATATCTGTAGACTACATGTGTGAAAACAGTACACACACTTCAAACTATTTCTCTTCCTGGTGAAAAACTCTGGCCAAACAAAATGGTTAACAACTTTTTTTTCAAAGTACTGTATCTTGGGGAGTTTCAACCGGAAGGGTTGTAGGGGTAGACTACGTAAGTGAAGATATTTTGGTCAGCACTTAACATCTAGGTGAGGTGTGACATTATGTATGGAGCAGCGCCGAAATGATTGACGTTGAAAAGCGGAGATCCCCGAAAATACCCGCCGGAGAGCGGCATCGTCCTGCAGTATTCCCAAATGCGAAAATCCGGGGTTCTACCTCACCGGGAATCGAACCCGGATAGCCTTGGTGGGAGGCGAGTGATCTGATCAGTCGCCACCGAGGCCCCTAAGCTACGCAAGCTATTGAAGTCTAGCTTGCGGAAGAATCGTTTTGCGAACATGTGTGTTCCTAATCGGTGGACATGCAAAATTTCCGTTATTTTCTGGCAGGAGACTCTGCTGTATGCTGTTTCGAGGTCTCCTGCTGGCGGACGATTGCGTGATCTGTCTAGGGAGAACACTTAAGACCAATAGTTAAAAGTTTCATGAGAGTTACCCAACCTCATATTAAGCGATCACACGTCTAACTGGCATCGCATAGTGTCTCGTGGTCAATGACAATGAGATCACAGATTGTGTTCTGCTATGTACAGGGCAGTAAAGTCAAGTCTGTTACAGTTCACTGTCAAGGTGGCCGTCTGGATGACTATATTTTGCGTGTTTGAGATATAGAAGTGAGGAAGCGGTTAGGACGAAGCAGCAGGGACATACTTTTTTCCCCCCTAACCTCTAGGCGCAAGTCACTGAACTAGCATGCAGTCTTCTCGCCAACAACTCGCCTCTATTAGACATTTAGAGGTGACGTATTTTATGCCATAGTTTTTTAAAACGAGTACTGTAATCTCCTATAGCTTTTAAAAGTTTCTGCTGCAAGATTTTTATACCTAATAAAGTCAGAGAAAACACCCAATTTACCATTTTCAACCGCTAAAATAATTTGCTTTAATGAGTAATGGTTCTATAATAACTTTTCCAAAGAAGACATCGCTCACGTAAGTTCGTCCGAATCAAATAAGCCGGCACGTCATGTCACGTCTGTGTTACTATTTAGTCTGTGGTGCAGTCTGTGTTACTATTTAGTCTGTGGTGCAGGTCATTGAATCGCGAAATATTCTATTCCCTACTTTCCAGTCATGTTGCTGAACCGGTGCGGAAGGTCCTGGCTTTGAATCCTGGCTCGAGCAAAGATATTGTGTTGTCTGTTCACCTCGCTTTATCCTCATCAACTCATAACTCACCTCGAACTCGCCTCACGCATGATGATTTTGCTTCTGCATCTCCAGACTATTCTGTGTCTCGGCCTTGAGCGAGCGAGGGGCTTGGTGAGTCAGGACGCGGCGTCGACGCCAGGCCATCCGTCTCCATTAATTACACAGCCTAACTAATTAACAGTGGTGAAGGAGATGCGCCGAGCGCCGGCCGGTCCGGGGAAACAAACTCTCTCGTCTTGCTGGCCGCCCGACATCTCTCGACACATCCGTGTTTACAGCCTACTGGCCCTCAGGCAGTCTGGTCTGTTGAATGAGAAGTGTTCTATAGGCGGTTCGAGATAAAGTTAGCACTTTTCACAACCACCTAGTTTAGAACAATAATTAAAAAAATACTTAAGTCGTTGTAAACCTAGACATCAAGGCTTTGTTAGCGAGTTTTGCAGTGATTTCGAAAATATTTCTTTATTGCTACCCAATACTCATATCAAAATTTTGCACCACGGTTCTGACACTATATGTTATAATTTGTAGCTAATTATTTTTGTAGAAATGTACTAAACGGTTGTTTAGATTTCATCACCGAAAGTACAACGTTTTTTTTTTGTCGTGAAAACAAGCAAATATGAAGCAAAATATTTTTTGCTGAGGAACCTTATTTTTTTAAACCCATCCACAGTATTGTGCATCGTGTGACTGCGCATAGACTCAAAACTTTACAAAGCTTTTGGTTAAAAAATATTTGAGTAATTGGCACCAGTGTGAAAATAAAACTCAGGAACAAGCCCAAACTTTGGATTGAAGTATAATCTAAACACTTTGATTGTTACTTAGAGTGAGTTTTTTTAAGTAGTAGAAAGGTGTAAACTAACTGTAGGAGCACACAGAAGCCAGTTGAGCGCCAGGTGACTAATAAGTAGAATCCGGTAGTTTTCGCGAAAATATTTTTGCCCCACTTTGTTTCAGTGTCTCTCGTGCACATCGGCAGCTTTGCTTCGTGGTTATTGGCAGGGTGTCTTTGTGCAGACACGTTTATCATTTGACTGGACCAATCAGGACAAGATTATTGTGACTATTTACGTCTGTAATTTGCCAAGGCAAGTGAGAGTAAAATTATTCAATTACAGGCGATGTAGCAGACTTGTAGACGTGCACATGACGCATCGAAACCAAATGTTGAAAAAATCTTTTCACCATAAAATCGTGGCACTAACTATGAAACATAACTGCAGATGAGTTCATAATGACCTGAAATGAAGTGGGGTGAAATTATTTCCGCG
>PNEQ01070203.1:11402-32792 GCA_003012365.1 Medauroidea extradentata
TGGCTGCCCGAGGCTGTAGACTCCAGCCCCGTGTCTGTTTGGCTCCTGCATGTTACTACAGGTTTCCTATTGGCCTGGCTGCCGACTAGCAGAGCAGCTGCCTCACGCTGATTGGCAGTAGGTGTTTCCGCCATGTTGCTGACCAGGGAAGCCATTTTGCTGGCGTGTGTGACTGAGTTCGCCTTCCTGCCGACTATTTTACTTCTGTATTCCTAAATATTCCGTGACCCTAGTGATATTATGTCGTGGCTCATTTGTAGAGACCCTGGTTTCGTGCGAAAAGAGTTTTGCCCCACTTCGTTTCAGTGCCTTACGTACACATACGTAAATCTGCTTCATGGTTATTGGCAGCATGTCTATGTGAAGAGCCGTATCTCGTTTGACTTAGCCAATTACAATACTGTTCCTGCAACACTACACGTTTGTGATTTGTCTCAAGGCTCGTGATAGTTAAATTATCCAATCACTGACCATGAAGCAGAACTGCAGATGTGCACGTAAAACACCGAAACAAAGTGAGGCCAAATTCTTTTCGCGAAAAACAAGGGTCTCTACTCATTTGATACTGGGGAACTTCGCCGCTGATTGGCTCCCCGTGACTGTTGGCACGGTCACCGTGTATGTTTGACCATAGCCATCTTTAGTAGAAGGCCGCGGCCTTAGATCTGGCAACCCTGCACACAAGGGTAATTTTAACACTTATTTTAGCTCTTCAAAGGCAATGGCTGTACCTGATTCGTTATCCTGCCCTACACACCGGCGAATCAGGGGAAGTCGCTGCCTTAGGCGAGGCAAAAGAAGTGTTAAAATTACCCTTCCTGACAGGGTTGCCAGATCTAAGGCCGCGGCCTTGTTCTAAATATGACTATGGTTTGACTCCTGCATGTTACGGCAGGTTTCCTATCGGTCAGGCTGCCGGCTAGCAGGGCAGCTGCTTGACGCTGATTGGTGGTACGCGTTACCGCCATGTTACTGGCCAGCGAAGTCTTTTTGCTGGCGTATGTGACTGAGTTCGTCGCCATACCAGCTATTTCACTTCTAGATTAGGCCTACTAAATAGTCTATGTCACCACTATGCCAGGATCACTTGGAGCCCCCCCCCTCCCTTGAATTGTATATTTGCTATTGGCTCGCCGTCCTCTTGGGCGTGCTGTGTCAACTGTTGTCCAATCACACAAGTCTAAATATGCACGCAACTGTTTGTAGTCAAGTCTTGTAATTTAAGTACCACGATAAATCACAAAGCCTCTAGTATCAACCCCTTCAATCTCTCACCCGGAAGGCGGACAAAGAAAAAGGATTACATATTTTGGACGGGAAAATTATTTGAAAGTTTAAGATTTCAGGAACAGTGGCGGCTCGTGGGTTGTTGCCACGTGGGGCTGCAGATAGTCGGAACTGTACACTCTTGATGAACGCATGGCAGACCAACGACCATGAAATATTTGCCGGCTACTAAACTTTGGTGACCACTCAGTAGTAAGGGGCACCAGCTAATCAGCGTGTCAGTGGCTGTAGAGTCAACCCTGTACAGCTCTTGGCAACTGCAGCCCTACCTGGCAACAACCCACGAGCCGCCACTGTTCAGGAATAAAACAATAGCGTAACTTATTTAGTTCAACAGCACAGTACTTAAAAGTTATTATTTTTACTTCCGTACATTTTCGATAAACATATTTTATAGAACGTGTCACGACATAACCCACGCATATTTGTGTGGAACAACTGTTATCAATGTTATTATTATGTTATCACTGGCCGAGGTCTTTGTAAAAATAAGTTCAAAACATCTCAAAGGCATCAACGGCATGCCATTAAATATAATGAGAAAAAAAATTATCATCACTGCAAACAAACGTCGTTTGCCAAAGCAGTATAACTATCTCAAGACAAAAAAAACTGAGGCGATAAAATGACGTGGCCTTGACTAAAAAAAATGACTGGTGGTATGTCCAATGACACTCGCCAGCAGATAACAAACAGTAAAATTGTGATTATGATTTCTTTTCATCAACAACCCTCGCTCTAGTATCAACTGATTATGTCATAACTAATACAGTAACTTTGATTCGTGTGTAACAATTAGTAGCGACCCCTGGTTTTGGTGAAAACATTTCTGCACCAGTTTGCTGCAGTGCCTCGTATGCACATCTGCGGTTCTGGTTCATGGTCAGTGATTGGCTGAATTTAACTATCACGTGTCTTAAGTGTACGTTGGACCCGTAAAAATTCAAAATTTTATATTTGTGCCAAACACTGTTCAACTTTTACACATCAGATAACATGTCACTTCCTCAAATAAAAAAAAATTAGGTCAGATAGTTTTAGCATAATCACCTATCAATAGGGACTGGAAAATTTCACGAATTCAACGACCTGCAGGCTAGAATCCATTGCACTATGCATACTGAGGCCCCGTATATTCGTTCATTGTCTGCTGTTCCACTGAGTAGAAGCTAGTCGACAAATAGTCGGGGCTTGAGTATGCATAGTGTAATGGATTCTAGTCTGCAGGTCATTGAATTCGCGAAATTTTCCTGTCTCTACCTATCAAAGTCACAAAATGGCCGTTGCGGTGCAGCCAAAATAATAAAAAAAAATTAACTTGCAGAAACAAGATAATTCATATTGATACTTAATGATGTGAGCTACTTGATGACACTTTTGTTAAGACAAAACGATACAATTTTGTATTTTTCAAAAATTGATGAAAATGAGTACATTTTTACATAACTATGACTTTTGGCTACTACTAAAATTTTCAAAACTAACTTTTGTCAAACATGTCATAAAATGCATTGATACACTGACTTTAAGTTCCCGTAATTTTGAATTCATTAGATAATAACTTTTTTTTTTTTTATTTTGGCTACACCGCAACTGCCATTTTGTGACTTTGATGAGTGATTATGGTAAAACTATAGGGCCTATTTTTTTTTATTTGGGGAAATGACTTGTTATCTAATGTGCAAAAGTTGAACAGTGTTTGGCACAAATATTAAAAAAAAAAAAAAATTACGGGTCCAACGCCCTTAACGCTTTACTGCAAATCGCGGACGTGTGTTATTCGTAGTAACCACACAAAGACATTTTGCCAATAACAAAGCAGCAGAACTGCAGAGGTTGTACTAAGACATTGAGACAAGCTGGTGAAGAAATATTTTCGTGGAAATCAGAGGTTCCTAACAATTAGCCTGCAGACAACAACACATGCACTTGGCACGGAACATGTGTGATCAAGATAAAGGAAATTAATATTTGACGAGTTCAGTTACCTGCATGTTAGAATCCATTCACATATGTATACTCAAGCCCCGACTATGCTTCTATTGCTAGAGGCAATATTTTTTGGTGGAAATAATTATGCAACATTTGGTTTCACTGCCTCGCGTGCACATCTGAAGCTCTGCTTCATGGTCAGTGATTGGCTGTTTCTAACTCTCAACATATTTGGCTTCTACCCGCAAATCGCTGACGTGTGATGTCGCAGTGAAGTTATTATCATAGGCACAGTCAAATAAGTGGCGCCTCTACACGAATGTACGCTGTCAATATCTACGTACCAGAGCTGCAGATGTGAACGTGAGGCATTGAAACAAAATGTTGCACACTTCCTTTCGCCAAAAATCATTGCGTATATCTACTACCCACTACAAACTAGAACAACCGATAACTAACGAATCGGGTCTCGAATATCCATAGAATAGTACATTATAACACGCGGGTCATTAAAATTTTCCTATCCCTAACAACATACAAACTAATAACTTCAGTACTAAGAAATAATACAAAGCAACTTTTACATAATCATTCACTCTCGGTATTAACAAAAAACTGTTCAAATTATTTACGTTTTCCTGTGTTCATAACATTTGAAAAATTCCCATGTGTTAAGTGGGCTTTAAGGTCTCGTTGACGTGGTGGGTGAGTGAGTGAGAGATATGGTCAACGCTCAACATCGATGTCTTTAAGGTGAGGGGTGACATGAGGTGAATACGGAGCAGCGCCGGAATGAAGGGACGGGAAAACGGGTTATACCCGAGAAAACCCGCCATCCAGCGGCATCGTCCGCAACATGATTCACCATACGAAAATCAGGGGGGGGGGGGAATCGAATCCAGATCGCCTTGATGGGAGGCGAATAGTCTGACCAATCGGCCACCGCGGCCCCGAGATCATTAAAAATCAAAGCGTGTTGCAACGACAGGAAATGGGAGATCTGTCAGTTATGGCTAGAGACCTGAAAAATTCGCGTTTTCTTTTATGCGCAAGCTAGAGTTCCAGCAACTATAGGCCTGTATCACGTTCACAATTGGCCGTTGACTTATTCGACCCGTCCTGGAAGTAGTCGAGCCAATAATAAAACTGTAACTGAATGCAGGCCCATTTCACTGTGTCAGCGAGCAGCTAATGAACAACTGCTGTCTGCACGATTTCATAAATATTCTTGGAGGCTAGCCTACATGTCATTAAACCCGCGAATTTTTCAGGTCTCTAATTATGGCTTAGGTTAACACTCCTTCCCAACATTCGTCTGGGGCGATTTTGGGAAGCCACGTAAAATGCAGGAGCTGGGAATCAAACCAGGGCTCTCACGAGTATTGTTTAGCATGTTGCCTTTGCGTCAAAATGAATCAACTCGGTACATGCACGGAGCGAGGTGAATCAAAGGTAACACGTCAGACTCTCACTCGAAAAGCACCTGGGTTCAAACCCCGGGTTCGGCCATCCTTATTTCGGTTTTAAATGGTTTACCGAAATCGCTGCAGTCGAATGCTGGGATAGTTTCTTAAGGATGTTCACCTAGTCAAAATTAATAATTTTGTATTTGAACGTCATAGGGTTCGTTTTATTGACGTTACTTGTGACTTTCTCCCTTATAATAATTTTTTAGCTGTCACGGTGTTCCCATAGAGGCATGTCAAAGTCAGAATTTGCAAGTTACGGGAACATAAAAATGAAAACCAAGTGACTTACCCAAATGAAATAATTTTCACTGAAATTAGATACTAGGAGCAATACGTTAAAATATTTAAAAACTAACAACAAAGTCATTTTGTCTTTTTTAAAAATTTACGAAAATTGCGTAAATTTCCATCGTTTTCAGATTTTTTGAAAAAGCACAAAGAAATTTCTTTGTGCGTTTATATATCCTTTAGCATATAGCTCATAAGATCTAGTTTCAGAGCAAATTATTTCATTTGAGTGAGTCACTTGGTTATTGTTATTCCTATGTTCCCGTAGGTTGCAAATTCTGACTTTGACGTGCCGCTATGGGTAAACCTATGAGAGCTTAAAAATTATTACAAGGGGAAATTGTAGTCACAAGTAACTTTTATAAAACGAACACTATGCTGGGCAAATACAAAAATATGAATTTTTGCCACGTAATCAGGCTTAACCAAGGCTATAAGACTCCTCTCCAATCGCACGTCACCGTCCCTGATGAGTTTTGAGAGCGGTGAAACGCAGAAACAGGTTTATAGTTTCGTGGAAGTTTTCGTATTCAAAATACCATCGACAAACGCAAAGTATCCGAAAGGAGAGTGTAAGAAGTGTTGACTTAATGGTGAACAGTGTATAGTAATGAGTATAGATGACTGGCGAGGCGTGCTACCGCCAGAGATTGTGGCAACTACAGTTGGTGGGAAGTCTAGTCGCAGGAAGCACGGACCAGCTCTGCTCCGGGACTCTGTGACTGTACCATCATGTTCCGGTCACGCAATCACGCGACCTCCACCTCACCATACACAGCCCCTGGTTGCCCATAAATCTGCTTTTACCACATGTACCCATGTATGGACTTTACGTCTCATCGACAGCAAGAGACGGTGTCGTGCAGTTAGAAAGGAGTCAGCAATAGCCATGGGGGCGCAGTCGACCACAATTTTCATCGCCATATTTTATATTTTTTATTTGTAACAGAATTTTTTTACTATTGTAGGCACAAAATGTGACTAAATTTGGCTCTTATGAAATTATTTTATCTCTCATAGTTTTCGCGTAATTGCTTGTTAAAGTCATATTTTGCATGTTTCCGTTTCAACGACTACACTAAAACCAACTGATATACCAAACTAAAAAAAAAAAAAAAAGATCTAGTAGATAAATACATTGCAGGCTACAATTTCATGCTCATAAAAAATAAAGAATAAAAATTATTTGTATTAAAAAAAATGGAATTTTAATTTTTTTTTTCAGATTCAGAATTTTTTAAAAATACAAATAATTTTTATTATTTATTTTATAAGTATGACATTGTAGCCTGCAACGTGTTTATTCACTGTGATTTTTTTAAGTTTGGTATATCATTTGTTTTTAGTGTAGTCGTTAAAACGGAAACATGCAAAATATGACTCTAACAAGCCATTACGCGAAAACTATGAGAGATAAAAAATTTCATAAGAGCCAAATTTAGTCACATTTTGTGTCTACAATAAGAAAAGAAATAACTAGTACAAATAAAAATAAAAAATGGTGATGAAAATTGCGGTCTCGACTGGTGCATGAACGACTTTGCAACGTGTCACGCGTAATAGTTTTCACGCGAAATCGCTTAAGGCCATATTGAATTTTATTATTATTCCGCTTTTTGGAATCCTAAGAAGAAAAATGTTAAATATGCGATTATACCTCAAATTCTATTGACATTTCGCTACAGTACAGATCTTGCGATTTAGCTGTTAACATATAATTACGCCGCAATGTATGTGGCAATTTTTTTGTATTCCTAATTTGCCCGACAAATTTCGACATACCTATACATTACTAGCTCTATAGCCTTGTTTGTATTGTAGCTCAAGGTAAATAGAATTTGCGGCCGAGTCACCGATTTAACATTTTTCTTCTCAAAATTTCAAAAAAGCGACAAATAATATAATTCAATATGGTAACTGAAACCGAGATTAACTTATTCATATTATGTTTATCTACAAAAGAACACACACTTGAAACTATGCTTCTATGTTTCCTGAAATTCAGCATGCTTGTTAGAAACATGATTTTCAGGCCTCTCGAAATGGCTAAAATCGGGGTTTTTGAAGCTGCTGTAATTCCGAACATAATACCTGAATTTTGTAAAGTGCGAAGCGAGGGGCATGCGTAGATGTTTACTACATACTATTCAAAAAATTCAATGTTGCGGTCACCGTTTAAAGCCTCATAGGAAAAAGAATACAAGGAAACCTTGCACTCCAGTTTGGCGCGCTGCGAATAGAGGCGATATGCTTCTCGTCAAGCGTGGGACACTGGCTCTTATCGCTGCGCAGTCCGCACTCGTTAAAGGTGGAAATTGGACACCAGCGAAGATTCCTCTTAAGGGTGTTCAAATGTGATACAATCATAATTTTATATCTTTATGAAATAGTGTTAGTTTTGTAGACGATTTTGTGAGTAAAGTTTCCTTTTACAAAACAATTTAAGCTTTCATAGTTTCCTCATAACGGTCGAAATTTGCTTGTTCTGCTGTCATGCAAGTAGTGATAATCAACTGACCTACTTGAATAAAATAATTCACGGTGATAGTACATCCCATGAGCTATGCAATAAAGAATGTAAAAGACCGTAACGTAATATTATGAATTTAAAAAAATCGCAAAAGTACAAGAAAAAAGCTGAAAATTCAGCAATTTTTTAAAATAGAAAAAGGGTTCACGGGATTTTTTAAAAATGTTTTATTACATAGCCCGTAGCTTGTTAATTCACTGTGAATTATTTCACTAACGCAAGTCAACTGGTTTTCACTATTTGCATGGCAGCAGAACATGCAAATTATGACTTTGAAACACCACTATGAGAAAAATATGCGAGTTAAAATTGTTTCGTAAGAGGAAACAGTACTCAATAAGCATCGTCCATATAACTAACACAATTCCATTTAAATATAAAAATATTATTTTGTCGCACAACACCGGAACCATTCCATCATTCGCCTGCAGCGATTGACGAGAAACCACGGAAAACTGAACTCAGGATGGTCGGAGTCGAGGATCGAACCAGGGTCCTTCCGAATGCGAGTCCGACATGATACAGTTGCATCACCTCGCTTGGTATTGCCACATTTAATATTCAAGCCTTATACTAACGACATATATGTAGAGACATGCAAAATTCGCGTTATCCTTTGGTAGCAGAATAAACTTCACTTTCCTATACGTAAGAAAGTATAATCTGCGATTCAATTGACCACAAACTTTTATGTGTTGTCATTTACGTGTGTTACGTCTTTACAGAGATTGGCCTTTCTACCGTGTAAGTATTCTCCGCTGCAAGTCACGACAATATCGGCCAGAGGGAGACGTCGAACGAGCCTATAGTCACTAGGAGTCTAGTCAGCTGTCAGAAAATAACGCGAATTTTACATGTCTCTACATATATGGCTATACGCTACAACACCGTGTATGAGACAGGCGAGGGCTAAATTCATTCTCTTTCGTATAGCCTAACTTCAGTCAAATTTGCCAATTCTGAGAGTCGCAATTTTTTTAGTTATTTATATTTTGTGCATTGTCAGTTCTCGTTATTAGTTTTAATATAAATCTGTGATATCAATTCCTCTGTACGAACAATAAATTTTGTGTTGCTTTGTACATACATTACTGTTTTATAAACTGTTTTACACCCTAAGAACCGTCAAAATTTACTGATGTTATCCGACTGGGAGTATAACTACGACGGTCTTCGATGGGATGAATCTCATGCTGCCACTAACCAATTCGAGTTCGCATATCATTACTTTAATAGTAAACGCCCGTAACTCCATATTATGAATATTGGACATTCGAACCCTTTTAAGTATTTACAAAGAAATATTGTTAAAAGTAGATGTAAAATTTTCATTTATAATAATTTTATACAAAATTATGTATTTTTTTCTCAGTGTGAGGTAAATTAAGTAGTTTTTCCCTTCTTTTTTGTAAATGTATGCGAAATGGAGTTACGAGGTTGTACTATTAAGGTAACAATATGTCAAAGTTAGCAAAACCGCAATTTCGCCTCTGTATTTTTACCTATTCTGTACATGTACTCTAAATTTTCTCTGTTACAATATCTACAGTAATGCAAAAGAATAAACGTAAAAAAAAATTAAATTCCAGGATAAGAATTGTACAATGATCCATGTAGTCTTACTCAAGCTTAATGTTCATTATATGTTAGTTCATAAACTGTCAGAAAATGTGCCGATTCCTACAATGGATGTCTCTGTCCATGGGAAATGGTTTCGATGAATAAATTACTTGAAAATACCGGATTAAGAGATAATTTTTTAACAAAAAATAATAACCATTACATTTAAATAACATTGTTATGTACATCCAAAAATTAGTTTATTGAGTACATTTGCTACCTTGGCAATAGCCATGTAGGCATTTTATTCCTGACATTTTAAACCCTTGAATAGCATTAGAGGCGGTTATAAATCTCTGGTAATCGACAAAGTCTGGTCACATAGCTGAGATAACCTACACCGCCTCAGTTAGTGAATTTACATAAGCTTCTGTTGAATCCGATAGAAATTGTCGCAAAAACAACGTACCCTTATATCCCTACACTCTATATGCAGGCAGCTGTTACCTACACTGCCGCGACAATGGGGTGTCTCCACGCACAGCCCGCATCTTGGAGGAATTCTTCGTGCGGGTGAAAAGTGATAAGGTCGGAGTTTACACGTGGGTAGAATACCAAGCCTGTCTTTGTGAACCGAAGCCAAGGTGAGAAAGACCAGGAAATACGTTACACATATTAATTTATACATGTCGTACTCCCTAATAAAAATGTCACTAAAATAAAACTATTAGAACATCTGTACTTGTATGTTTGCATGATAAATTATAAATACTTCTCTGAGAACCTTGTTAAACATATGCAGACATTTTCGTTTGGACGGAAAATATTCGTGGAGTCAAGCCTTCAAGAACGTATCTGTACTCAAGTAGACAACAGCTGTTCAATGGTGGATTTAGAAACATATTTGAGAGGGGACCCTTATGTGATTTATGGATTGTAACAAATACCAATAATCTCAAAAGTGTGGTTGTTTACTGCAACAGTACATAATATTATACATACAGGTAGGACACATTAAATCGGATCATCACAGAACAAAACTCAGGTTTCCTTGAGGCGACAGAACATACTTTGGCTACCTAATGTTGAACACTATTTTTGCCTCCCCCTTTCCCCCGTAAAATCGCTCCTGCAGCTACTCATTGGCTGCTACAAGACACAGTGATAGCACATTATTGTGCTTGCATTTACTTGTTTCTTCATCAGTCTCACAGCTCCTTCTGGTAGGTGTCAAATAAGTGAAGGGCCAATTATGAACGTGACACGAACTTATTAGTTGTTGGAATTCAAGAATGTGTACACAAGAATGGAATTTTTCAGTTCCTCTCGCCAGTTATTCACGGGTAAGTTAATAATATTAGTATATTGTACCCTCAGAGTTTTGAGACCAGCGAAATTTTTTATGGGGCCTAGTTTGTTTTATATACGATCTAGTGAAATTTATTTAGAAGCTTTTGGTAGCAACAGCCCGAAGTGCTTACGATTATTTTGCATGGATTGCCAATACCTCTTCGGCAGCGCAAGGCCGGTCTCCGTAACGTAGTCGGTTAAGCGCAGATGTTCGGTGCAAAAGGTCCTGGGTTTTAATCCCTTCTAGGACCTGGCTTATCCCTTACCTCACTTTACCCTCATCGACTATTATACATCGTTGTTAAAGGGTCGTAAAACCCTCTCACCTTCGGCAGTGCAAAACTTCGGACATGTAATATACCTTGTAGCTCGCATTGAATTGTGCACTGCAACGAACGTGCAGTCATGTGCATTATTATCAGGGGCAAACCCCTCCCCCTGGATTTAGAAATTTAAGTGTATAAATATATTTTTTGTATTTTGTTATTTAAATAATGATAACTCAAGCACACATAACTGAAGTAATATTATTAAAGTTTCTAATTAATACATGCTTAATTAATAAAAAAAATGCAACAAGGTCACTGTCGCCGAAAAAAAAACCTTGCCCCCCACCCAGAAAAACCTGAAATGACGCCACTGATTATTACCTCCCCGTATCTTCCACATTGATTTCTAAACTGCATTGTTTCGCAGTGGCTAATGAGACGAAACTACGCCGAACTTGAACTATGTAACTTCACTTATTAGTTCCGGGCCGACATTGATAAAACGCACTACAGGGGAATTCCATGAACACTGTTTCCTACTCAGCGATAGACAGATTTCGAGAAGCAGGTTTCGACTCCAAGAATCGATTATCGCAGCGAACGTATCGACAACCAGATACGTACGGTTCCGGCAGTGGCAGCTGGAGGCCAGCAAAGTGAGAGGTAGAGCCAGGCCACAGAGTATAAAGAAATACAGAAGTGAAATAGCAGGTGGACAGCGAACTCAGTCACACACGTCAGCAAAATGATTACGCTGGCCAGCAACATGGCGGAAATGTCCACCGCCAATCAGGGTAAGACGGCTGCCCTGCTAGCCAACAGCAATATTGTAACGTACAGGAGCCAAACATACACGGAGACGTATCAATTGCCTCGGGAAGCCAATCAGCGGTGAAGTTCACTCGTATCAAACGAGCCGCCACGTCGTTTTGCGTCTGTATTACTATTTGGTCAGTGGCCAGACCCTGATCAGAGTTTTCATGGAAACAGAACGCTTTCTTTACTTCCGATTCGATATTGTTTCAACGCACACCAGTACAGAAACGAATAGTTCTATAAATGCTTTGCCTGAGACGCGGGCACACTAACTGTAAGAGTAGATAGATTTAGTATGTTCTGGGACACGGGACCTGGGATAGGATTGTCGGATTCGATGATGACGTCACCGGCCGCCATCTTTGATGACGTCACCGCCGCCATCTTGGAGGACATCACCGGCCGCCATCTTGGATGATGTCACCGGCCGACATCTTGGATGACGTCACCGCCGCCATCTTGGATGACGTCACCGCCGCCATCTTGGATGACGTCACCGACCGCCATTTTCCGAAATTCCCAAAAATTCCAAAATTTTCCAAAATTCCCAAAAATTCCAAAATTTTTCAAAATTCCCAAAAATTCCAAAATTTTCCAAAATTTCCAAAAAAATCCAACATTTTTCAAAATTCCCAAAAATTCCAAAATTTTCCAAAATTTCCAAAAATTCCAAAATTTTCCGAAATTCCCAAAAATTCCAAAATTTTCCAAAATTCCAAAATTTTCCGAAATCCCCAAAAATTCCAAAATTTTTCAAAATTCCCAAAAATTCCAAAAATTTCCAAAATTCCCAAAAATTCCAAAATTTTTCAAAATTCCCAAAATTTCCAAAATTTTCCAAAATTCCCAAAAATTCTAAAATTTGCCAAAATTTCCAAAAATTTCAACATTTTCTTAAATTTCCAAAAATTCCAAAATTTTCCAAAATTTTCAAGTGACTTGTAGCCGATGACAAGGTCATCGAATCCCTTGTCCCAAAACTCCCCCAAATCTATCTACTGCTTTTCAGTGCAACAACAAACTAAGTAACAGCATACAGAAGAAAGTGCTGATACAATCTTTCTAGAACCTGATGTTTTTCTAAGGTTAAGTAACGACCGACAACGATGTAATTAAGAGTCAGAGTATATTTTTAAGTATTTAATTTAATCTATTACGTTTTTACATAAATGTTAAATATCCGATTTTTTGTAAATTTCGACTTTCTATCGCATGTACATTATTTAAATGAGCGGTTTTAAATGCGGATCACCTTTGATGCGACATAGTGTTCGAAATTCGATTCCTGTAACTAAAAAAAATTAATAAAAATATATTTTCTCTTTATACTTGTTAACATGCGGTAATAAAACGTAGTAAAACAAAGCAAACAAGTCGAGACGGAGCATTACGCAGGTAAAGACGTACGGTACTTGGTTCGATACATCTAAATTACCAATTAAAAAATTATTTTCTGCAAAACTTGTGAAAGATGTGTTAATTGCTCTTAGTAAGTTAAAAGCCATGAAGGTATAAGGAAGTAGTACGCAGGCTGTTGAAAATGTTTATTCTAAGTATGAAATAGTTAGTCCTTAATCTAAGGTCTACATTAATATTACTTGAGCCCGATAGATATATGTCAGCCGTCATTAAACGTAACTGTATCGCATATACGGCCTGTCTAAACCGTCCGAGACTTATATTTTCAGCTAGTAAAGTATTAATAAGTAGGTATTTTACTGCATGTCTGATACAAGCATATATACTGTCATTAATAGTATACACTTACGATACAGGTGTAATTAAACGCATGTTTTTTATTATATGCAGCTCGCACAAAAATAATTTACATTAAAAGTACTACTTTTTCGTAAAAGTTTAGCTATGCACGAATATCCGCTACTGTAGGATTATTTTTATACACAATTACAAAAAGCGATAACTATTACAGGTGTATGTGAAGCGCTGACATACAGTCCTTAGTTCGAAACTAATGCATTTACTATTATATCCGAGATTAAGTCTTTACTACCGTGCCTACTGTGATAAGGAGTTGATGCTAAAGTTCAGATGCCTGCAATGTAAATACCGGCCTCGCATTACCTAATGCTTTAAACATCGTTCCTTCATCCAGTTTAACACTTGATTAATGTTCTGCTAGTTTGTGACGCGACTAGAATAAAACTGACGGGAAAGTCATGCGTGTCACAGACGGCCAGTACAAATACCGCCGATTTTTAACACCAAACCGCATTTCCGTAACATATTAATATTTCCCATGAGTTATTTTTCAACTTCGTAAAGCCTATACACGGGTGAATTAAGAGAACAGAGTAGAGTGTATGCTCGCGATGACTTAGTCCTGGGTTCGGGGCTCGAAAACCATATAAGTTTATTTTCTTTTATCACCGATTATAGTTGCGGTTTTTTAAACTTTATACTTATTACGGTTATACAATTAACTTTTACACTATAGAGAAAGCGAAGACCCGTACGTAGAGCGATGAAAAATGCTGTCAAAACATTATTTCGCCTGATGGGAAAACGTCCTGTTGTACATTATGACGTATAAATCTCTTTGTACTGACTACAAATTAAATTATACTTTTAATTCCGATTATCTACCTCTCTACTCTTAATGTTTGTCGATCCCTACCATGTAAATACATGTTATCATCTTGGCGAACCATACTTTTTACCGCCCGAGTTCTTTCTCCCGTCACTGTTATTGTGTCTTGAAAATAAAATTTACTATCGGAAGCCTACAGCTCGCAGTTAAATATGTTTAGCCATGATACTGTTTCAGAACTATCCCTCTCGCGTTCTTTGCATGTACCAGTATTCAAACTAGTACCTACCGGCTCGCGAGTCCCAAGAGAACTTATACCGGTTCGATGATTTATTTATCATCACAGCGAACTATTACAGAGATCGCTATCGAATAAAGTCCTGACCAAGAAATATTTGTTCGGTTACTAAGAAAACAAACGTTTATAGGCGAATTGTAAGTGCTTTCTAAAATTATATTACGTAATTAATCCGGACTACAACACATACAGGATGCTCTATACAATGCGATAAATAAATTTTTCGTGAGGCAAGTTCTTTAACATTTTTAGCAAAAATAAATCTGTAATTCAGTACCGTGCGCATCCAGTACATTAATACAAATTTCGTGAAAAACAGGACCTAATACGTGTACATACATATGACTGTATGAGACCTCTGTTTATAAGTCAGAGGCTATGAATGCTAGCAAAATGTACACACAGTGTACGAAATAAGTAAATAGTGAGGGTTAATAATCAGTCGCACGAGGTTCCAAGCTCATTAGTGTTTTATTTGTCGTTCGAGTACTAGCTCTGTACGCACAGCCTACTTCGAGTGCTTATTAAGTGAGCTACGTTGAGCCCATCGCGCTATTTTAGCTGGTGAATAGTGTATAAATCAAGATTTTTAGGTTAGGGTAAAGAGCAACCAGAGATTTAAGGTTAGATTTTGCCTGGTTTGTAGAAGAACAAACTAGCGTACTGGAAGAACCGTATTCTTCGTTTAACATTATTTACTGTAAGTTCTGTGGTAAAGTCTTTACTTTGCGAAATAATACGCTGAGACAGTAGAAGAATTGTGACTTCAATCCACGATATGAAGAGTGTCTGGTCTGTGAGTGGTGTGGTTTATCAATCACTCGCAAAGACAAGTTGATTAAGCACTTACGTACCGGTAATGGTGATGTCAAGAGGGAAGTAACTACCTGCTGTAAGTATCGCAAGAAGCAGTTCGCTTAATCTCGCAATGCTCGTCGACATGAGGCAGATTGGGAGCATAATATGGAAAGAAATCTGCTGAAATGCAACTACTGCAGCGCCTAGTTCACTCGTCTTGACAATCTGGCCAGGCACACGAAGATCTGTACGGGTAAAGTAGCACGACCAGCTCAGAAAAAGCTATGTGAGTAATAACTGGAACCTGCTCGGTCGTCCTGTTCCAGGACGCCATCAACCTACCCTAAAATCGTAGTAGGGTCTGGTATGATAGTACAATTTAGGTTCGTCAATGTGGAAACTGCATTCCGTGGGAATGTGAAGACTTACGAGTCTGAGATTGATAACAGCAATGTGAATACCTGACTTATATGTACGCATGGAAACATCATAGTATACAGTAGGTAAAAAATAAAGGTAATAACTGCGGAGCCCTTAAATTCTTGCTGGAATGCGATTATGTGATGCCAGGACCAATCGATGCTATCGGGGGAGGGTGTGGGAACATGTATGGGGACAAGTTTGCAGGGTGTGGGTATAATGTGGAGGGTGTGGAAACATGTGTAGGAACATGTTTGCAGGGTCTGGGGACATGTATGAAGTATGCAGATACCTGTGATGGCATATGAGGTGCTTGAGATGATTGCGGAGCGGGCGTAATATGTGCGGAGTGGGCGTATTTGTGTGCGGAGCAGGTGTAGTTGTGTGGGGAGCAGTGCGGAGCAGGCGTATTTGTGTGCGGAGCATGCGTAGTTGTGTGCGGAGCAGGTGTATTTGTGTGCGGAGCAGGTGTATTTGTGTGTGGAGTAGGTGTATTTGTGTGCGGAGCAGGTGTATTTGTGTGCGGAGCAGGTGTATTTGTGTGTGGAGCAGGGGTAGTTATGTGCGGAGCGGGCATATTTATGTGCGGAGCAGTGAGGTGCAGGCGTGTTTATGTGAGGTGCAGTGAGGTGCAGGCGTGTTTATGTGAGGTGCATGTCGTCTTATGTGAGGTGCATGCTGTTTTATGTGAGGTGCAGTGAGGTGCAGGCGTGTTTATGTGAGGTGCATGTAGTTTTATGTGAGGTGCATGCTGTTTTATGTGAGGTGCGTGCTGTTTTATGAGAGGTGCGTGCTGTTTTATGTGAGGTGCGTGCTGTTTTATGTGAGGTACCTGTAGTACGATGTGTGGAGGGTTATGGGGACATGTGTGGAGGGTGTGCTAATATGTGCGTGGAGCATGTGAAGAGTACATGGAGCCATGCACAACATAAGTGATATTTGTGTAGAGGGTGTAGTTTCGTACGGGTAATGCACAGTCTTGTAAGGTGCCTGTAGTGCTTTGTGAGGTGCCTGTAGTGCTAACTGCGGTGCCTGCGGTGCTATGTTAAATGCTTACATAGTCGTGTGAGGAGTGTACATAGGTGTGTGGGGGATGGTTGTTAAGAGTGTAGAGACACGGACGGAGGGTGTGAGAACATG
Organism: Medauroidea extradentata; assembly: GCA_003012365.1. Lineage (NCBI taxonomy): Eukaryota > Metazoa > Arthropoda > Insecta > Phasmatodea > Phasmatidae > Medauroidea > Medauroidea extradentata. The sequence continues at coordinate 28,108 of PNEQ01070203.1, forward strand.
TTTGGGGACATATTTTAAGGGTGTGGGGACATGTGGCGAGTGCGAGGAGTCAATAACAACATTAGTGATATTTTTGTATGTGCGAGTTTGTGGAGATGTGTGCGGAGCCTGCAGTGTTTTGTGAGGTGCCTGCAGTGCTATGTTAGATGATTACATAGTCGTGTGAAGAGCATGCATAGTTGTGTAAGAAGTCTACATAGGTGTGTGAGGGGACGGTTGTGAAGAGTGTGGAGACATGGGCGAGGGTGTGGGAACATGTTTGAAGGGTGTGGGGACATTGTGTGTTTGTGAAGTCATTCACATCATTAGTGATAGTTTTGTAGAGGACGTAGTTTTGTATGGGGAATGCATAGTCTTGTGTGGAGCCTGTGGTACTATGTACGAGTTTGTGGAGATGTGTGCGGAGCCTGCAGTGCTTTGTGAGGTGCCTGCAGTGCTATGTTAGATGCTTACATAGACGTGTGAAGATTATTTTTAGTTGTGTAAGGAGTGTACATAGGTGTGTAAGGGAATGTTTGTGAAGAGTGTAGAGACATGGGCGGAGGGTGTGGGAACATGTGTGTGGACATGTTTGAAGGGTGTGTGTAAAGATATACGCGTACAGGTGCTGTGAGAATGTATGTAACAGCTAAAGGAATCCAGAAATTTGTGATAAAAAAGAAAATTTACTTTGAGGACTACATCAGGGCTCTGAACAGAGAGAAGGTTATGTGATTAACTGTATATAAAATCTGATTATGGAAGACGCACCTATATTTCGAGTGTAGTAACAAACTGGCGCTTAATAGACTAGACGACACGTGATGTATGTTCGAAGATGGAGTGAACCCTCTACCACATAATACTCTGGCTAATGGTAAGTCGTGTTCATTATATCCCTCCCAACAGTGTCATACATCCTGACTACACTGAGAAGATCCGCACAATAAGCTTAAACGATATTATCTGACAAAGTTTAGTGCCTAAAGCAACGCCCATACTGCTAAAAGACTACAATGAAGAGAGGCTTCTTACACTACTAGCAGCTACAAGAATTAGCAGTGACAAGAAGGTTAGCGAAGAAATCACGATATTCCCTAAGATTACATCGGGAAACTGGTTAAGGAACATCAGTGCATCGCTGAGGATAGTTACAGATATACAGTAGACCCGATGTCTCACAACAGCCCGAGAATGTTATCTATACAATAGTTCTGACACCTATTGAAAAACCTCAGATATTTTAGATTCAGAAAAAAAAATCAGTAGAAGTTTAACACGAATAGTATTTTAAAGTTCTAGTTACAGTCGAAAAATCAAATAAATAGCATATTGAACGCAATCATCTACGTACAAGAAAATACCAAAGCACTAAAAGTTACTCTGGGACACTATAAATCACACGCCAAAAGGTCAACGTACAAGAAAAATATCTTAAAGCCATATATGTAAACGAAAAAACAGTCTTTTGAAGCCTAACACAGAAAACCGACATGTAAAATCCGAGAGGGAGAGAGATGAGGAAAGGGAGGGAGAGATGAGAGTGGAGCGAGAGAGAGATTAGTGGTGTGTGAGAGAAAGGTGGAGAGAGGCGGAGGGGAGGGAGAGATGAGAGTGGAGTGAGAGAGAGGATAGTGGTGGGAGAGAGAGAAAGGGGAGAGAGGAGGAGGGGAGGGAGAGAGAGGAGTTTGGAGAGAGTTAGAAGGGGAAGGTGAAGAGAGAGATAGAGAGCACATGTAAATCCATAAAGCAAAAAAATGTGATATAAAAATGTTAAAAGGCGATACACACATTAAAAAAGTAGTACAAGACATACATACAAGGGAAAACAAGTGTTAGGTTAAAGGAAGAACAGAGACAAGGTTAGACATGTGACATGTTAGAAGGACATGTTAGGTTAGGTTAAGTTAGGTCAGGTTAGATACAGGCAAAAAAAATCAAATAAGTAACATACTGTACACAATTATCTACAAACAAGAAAATTACTTAAACCAGAGTATCAGTAGGTACTGTGCGACACTAGAAACCACATACTAAAAGTTCAACTTACAATAAATTAAATAAAAAACATAATATTTAAAAAAAACGAAAAAAAAAAAGGCTTTGGACGCTTAACTCAGAAATCTAAACAGCAAAATGTGATGTCTGTGAGGGAGAACGAAGGAGGTGGAGAGAGAGAGAGAGAGAGAGGAGGGTGGAGAGAGATGAAGATGGTTGAGTAAGAGAGAGAAGAGAAGGGTGGATGGAGAGGGGGTGGTGGGAGAGGGAGAGAGAGAGAGAGAGAGGATGGTGGAGAGAATGGAAGGTGGGGAAAGAGAGAGAAGCATTGTGGAGGGAGAGAGAGCAAAGGTGTGGAGGGAGTGATAAAAATACTTAAAAGCAGTACACGAGTTAAAAAAAGTAATACAAGACAGACATACAAGGGAAAATAAGTGTTTGCTTAAAGGAAGAACAGAGACAAAGCTAGAAATGTGACTTGTTAGAAGGACAAGTCAGGTTAGGTTAGGTTAGGTGGGGTAGCGCTCCTAACGGTGATACTTGGAAATGGAGACGGACAGAACCATTAGTACATACAACACTAACGCTATCTAGCTGACGACACTGGAACCAAGAAGATTTGTGTAGCTACTAGCTCTCCTGGTGGAAAGACCCAGCACCAAAGTCCTAATAATCAATACCACCTAGGGGACGATCAGTAACTACTTGCAGCCCGACCTAGAGGTTAGCTATGGGGAAATGTGCTCACGAGAATGATACTGAAAATTACCTATAGAGTTGTGCCATGCTGCAACACCAATATGATGTCACATCTCAGGAATGTGACGACTAATGTAATGGGAGAGGGAGGGGGAAGTACAAAGGTTAGTATTGCGCCATACTGCGACACATGTATGTGCTGACTCGGAGAGGAGGGGAAGGTGGTGTAGGATGACATCGTGGTATTTGGGGGGAGGAGTGCCAGGTGATGGACACGTGATTCGCATGCATGTAGTGACTTGGGAAGAAAGGTGAAGGTCAAGACAGGTTGGCGATGATGAGGGGAGGGGGAGGTGTCTGCCAGTGACTTGAGTGTAAAGTATGGTGGGGACACTAAGGAAGCCCCATCTAGGCATATAGTGTTGGTTATTTTAATTTAATCTAAAAAAAATTTCGGTATGAGGTATGAGTGGGGGTGGTAGGAATGCGAAATCGAAAAGTTTTCGAAAAACTCGGAGAAAACTCCTATACTTGTTTTATTGGATTTTATGGTAATAGTTCGGGAATAGCTAGGAGGTGTGGTGGGGGAGCTCGCCTAGGTGTGATATAGTTACTTAAATTAAATTTGTTAACGAGATGTTTTTGTTATGAGGTGAAAGTGAGGTTAGGTTGGAATGAAAATTAGAAAAAATTTTCAGAAGACTCGGTGAAAACCCCTATACTTTATTTTATCGGATTTTATGGTAATATTTCAGGGATTGCTAAGATAGGAGTCGGGTTTAGGTTATTAGCTGGGGAAGGGTGGGGAGACTTCGTTCAGCTGTGGTAATGTAAAATACTTAACTTATTTTGACTAGAAATACGTTTTTACATTATGAAGTATGTGTGGGGGTTGGTAGGAATGCGAATTAGAAAAAAATTTCGGAAGACTCGGAGGAAACCCCTTCAAGAAGGTTGCCTACATAAAACAATTGACGTTAGGTATTGCGAACAAGATGAATGCCGGAAACAAGATGGCAGGCATAAGATGCATTAATTTTTAAATTTTTGAATTTTTTGAAATTTTGGAATTTTAGAAAATTTTGAAAGTGACGTCATCAAAGATGGCGGTCGGTTACATCATCCAAGATGGCGGCGGTGACGTTATCCAAGATGGCGGCCGGTGACATCATCCAAGATGGCGGCCGGTGACGTCATCATCGAATCCGATCCCAGGTCCCATGTCCCAGAACATCCTAAATCTATCTACTTGTAAGCTGTAACAACTCTTCATTGGCTGCTCGCTGATACACAGATATCACGTGATTGGAATTGCTTTGGTTGTTTCCTGAGCACCCTCAACGAAATGCCAAATAAGTCAAGTTCAGTTGCAAAACATACATGAATCCTTGTAATTCTTGTTAGCAAAATAAAACGTAACATTTTTTAAGTCCATGGGCATTCGCCATTACGTCATCAATAAAAAATTTTCACTGATAGAGCCTCATTGTTTTATATATATATATATATATATATATATATATATATAACATCGTGGCTCTATTTATATATATACATATATATATATATATTGTTGCGTGTCATGTTCCTGGAGGCCAGTGGTCGGCGGCTGTTTCGTAACACCTTGAGGGCTGGCCGATGACTCAAAGCCCGGGTGGCTCATAGTGGGAATCCCGCCGAAACTACGTCATAGATACCTGTCCCAACTGCGTCTTAACCCTTCGAGGGCGGCCGACGTGACTACAAGCACACCCGAAACATGATGAAATATCTATTTTTAGACCCCTGTAATGCGGGGAACACCCGACTGTCTGGGCTAGTATAAAAGCACATAATCGGCACATTTGAGGGAGTTCGCTATTGGTAGTGCTAGAGGAAGGTGCTACGCCTGTGGAGAGAGACTGGTGAAGACATCTTGGTGACGTCAAAGTCTACTGTGAGGCGGCAGGGGGCTACCTTCGGAGCAGTGTTTGGCGATACAAGAGGACTGCTGCGGCGGGCTGACAGGC
>PNEQ01070204.1:0-10289 GCA_003012365.1 Medauroidea extradentata
ATTGCGAGTGACTAGTAACCTTTCCATATACAGAGAACTTATGTAGATGTATTTTTTTTTCTTTTGTGTAAATAGTAGTTACTTGTTCTGTTTGACATTTATTGTGGTAAATCATTGTAGACATAGGTTATTTTTGTATGTACAGTTGTAAATAAACTAGGTAAGCTTTATTTTCTTTATTTTATCAAGACCTCCATCCGCAAACGTACCTAGCCCACAAGCTTCTAACAGTACTCTGTGTAGGACTTTGTAAGTTAAGGTTATGTTTATAGGACTACTGATAAATGTACATTATAAAACGTCTGAACATATGCAAATAAGCCGGCATTTATATATACAAATTAAAAATAAATACTATAATACATTATTATTACTACAAGAACCATGCAAATAACATGTCAACTACATCAACAGTAAACAACCATGCCACCCACCCTAACCCTATTTAAGAGCCTCGACCTTATACAAATAAATATATATTCGCAATTTTTCTGTCCCCATGTACCGAGATCAATTCTTGCCTGCCTCTCTAGGCTACTATTCCGAAACCCCACCTGAATCTTCCAACTCCTCCCTCACTTAGTTAGGTGGCAACTTAACCCTTCCCAACCTTCCTCTCTAGTCACAAGTATGTATGTACATCCTGACCAGACTTTCAACTCTTCTTCTGTCATGCTTTGTACTCCATTCCATTTCCTACATCATTACAGATGGCCTATATATCCCTTCATCCTCCCCATCGTACCGCTGCTTTCTTCACCTACTATTCACCCATCCCGTTACTCTCTATGCACCTTTTTCCGTTCGCGCACCTCAAGTTCCGTATATGTAGCCTTCTCTTTGGCAACATATTCCAGCCTGGGCCATACCATACCATCATGCAGTATGTATTTTCCTTCCCCTCACAGTAATGAATTTCTACATGATTCATTAAATGTTGTGTTTCGTCAATATTTGATTTATATTGATTGAAAACCACAAAGTTTGGTACCTACCTCCTGTCTGATTGCAGCTACCCATAACATAATAATACAATTTATCTGAACTGCATCAACAAAGCCTATAGTAGTTGTAGTATGATAAATATTTTATTTTATTGCTGTTGTGTGTGCAGCCAAACACGGAGATAAGCATCACAATATGTTGTGGACTGCAGCAATTTATTACATATGCCATGTCACCGAGGGTACGAGTATTCTCTCGTAATGCATTAATCAGGTGTAGTTGTAACGGACTCGACAAACAAATATTACAATGATCAATATCCCAAAATATTTCTCACGATTCTCGTTGAACCTACATTACAACATGCATCAACTGACAATGTTTTGACTATAGATAAAACGGCCGACTAATTTCAAATAAGCTTCATCTGAGAGAATTGGAAATAGCTGCTTCCGCCCCTCTACGTTTACTATATATCTCGTTGATCTCACAGGCCCGTTTTACAATTACACGGAAGAGCACGATCGCGAACGCGGATGACGGAAACGGAAGAAAAATCGTATTGCAACTCGACAATACACACGGAAATCTAACAAATTGTTACTTATTGTATTTGAAGCTTTATTGATACCTATGAAAGCCAGGAAAACAAACGTGAAATTACGATGTCATTTGTAATAGTTGGTGTACGTCCAAAATATGCTGCATAAATATATACAATATTTAATATTCATAACAACAGTAAAGCGCGATTATTTTCTTTAAAAACATAAGTTTTCGCGTTTTCATGGCTGTGCGTATTTTGAGGTTATAAAAATGGCGGCTATTGGCTACACAGATTCAGAAACATAGAAGAGTTGGAAGTCGACCAGCTTTGTTTCGTGAATCCGGGCGTATTCACGTCCGCTCGCGTGCGATTGTAGATGTGACTCAGAAGGTCTTACGTTTCCGTTTTTGTGGAATGTATCCGCATACGTGTCGTTGTACATCGCGCCTTATACTTGGTTTTTCTTTATAAAGGAGTCACCTGGCAAGAGATACACTTGTCTGATGTGTAGAGGCACAGGAGTAGTTAGTCGGCATTAGCACGCATGTCTATTACATCGCAAACTCTACGCTCTACCGACTGAACTCGCATTCAGTCTTTCCGTTTTCTTCGTTCGCCTTTACCAGATGAAGGGATCGCAGTTGGCGCAGCAGTTAGAGCACTCACCTTCTGCCAAGGAGATCCGGTTTCGATTCCCAGTAGCGTCAGTTCCCCGTCCATATCGCAGCGCTTCACTACATCACCTCATTATCACGATTCACCAGCGCTAACCAACATATCTTCACTCACCAACCCCGTTTAGCTGTTTACACCTGCACAAAGTGAACATTACAAGTACATTCAGCAGACGAAAACGACCTATCGGCCGTGTGTTAGTGTGAGTGTTGCACGGCGCCAAGGACGATGTTAAAAAGTTCACCTGGTGCGGTATCGCCTTAATCGCAAGACATTGAAACGACTTGCAGTGGCTTCGTAGATCACTCGCTTGACTGACACTTTCAGCAGTTAACCAATCTTTCTATTGGATGAAGTTTTAAACAAAGTTTGTTGCATGTTTCTCGAGCGTTTCACACGAATTCCGTGAGTAGTTTTCCAGATACAACAGGTTGAAAAAGTTTTTTTTTTCAGCCATTTTGAGGGTCTCTGTAATGATATTTCTAATTGTCGTGATGCTCTGAAACAACTACTTTACATCATCGGTTGGATAGTTTTGTTCTGTTCGTACATTAACTTGACACAGTGGGCACATTCTGACTATTTTCTTAAAAAAAAAAAAAAAAAACGTATTCACGAACACACTGCAACGCATTTTAAGTGCATGGTAGGCGGCGCCCTTAATGTTATTCGTACGCAGACGAGACACAATAAAGTCGGAAATGTACTGTATATGGCTGATGCGCTACAGAGCGTCCGGCGGCCGTGATAAACTGCCCTCCACATTGCCAGTCAAATACAAATGTATTATTGCTAGAGATGATGGTATATCGCGAAAATGTTTTGTGCCAAGATAGGCTTGAAAACACTGACACAACGCAACTGTCTGCAGACCAATACCAGGCATCAAATATTACAACAGCGGGATTCTTATTGGCTCAGTCAAATAGAGCAACAGCTCCAAGTACAAGCTAAAGCCAGTAATCTTCTGGTAAGCTGGGTGTGTATTGAAATCCATCAAACAGTCAACTTTTCCCGCGATAAACCATCATCTCTAATTATTGCGGCTGAGAATGGTGCGATGATATTTAATGAATTATACCAATACTTACTTGAGTTGACAGAGAAAACTAACCCGCAATACAAAACGTGGTATGCCCGATCTATAACTGCAAGTGCTCTAGTATAGCCTGTTCACTATATACTGATCACTTAGAAGAACTTGTAATTAGTTCGAAATATGTTTATTGGGCCAATAAATGTTATCTTTTGAGAGTGTCCAAACGTTTACACCGGTTTTTAGCTACACAGACGTTTGCATATTAAAAATAGCTCAGATAACTGCAAAACGGCCGAAAGTAAACTTTACGCAGTGTTCACTTTATCATGAACGGCCTATACCGAGAATTGCGACAGGACCTCCTGACCCAAGCGTTACGTCTTGAAAGCAGCGACATAGGTATAGGTTGTTCACGATGAAGTGACAGTTTTTGGGGATTACGTTGTCTAGAAAAAATATTGAAAAGTATTATGTGTTGTGACGACAGACGTTAACTTTTAAGCACAGTTACACTTATATTGTTACTTATGGTGCTTTTTTTATTTACATATAACGTGTCAGGAAACTATGAATCAACTGAAAGGAAAATGTAACTAGGACACTTTATTGCGGACCAGCTTTAATCTAGTCTAGTTTTGCGCTCGAGGCAAGACCTCACAAAGAGTTGGTAAGGGGAGGGGGGGGGTGCACATATTCCGTGGCCAACTAAAGCAAATCCCACCCCTCTTCCCCCGACAACACCTTATACTACCACCTTACATTTACCAAACTAATACTAAGATATTACATACGCAACTTTTTGCGTTTGGGAATATATGTAAACTGTTAAGTTATTTAACTAAAAGAACTGCAATGCATTCTACACATTACCGTGAGAATGACTACTGGGTAAGGTAACGACCACAGCTTAAGAGGGTTGCCTGGTTTGACATCTGTGAGAATTTGGTACAGGGAAACCCACGTTAATGAAATTGCATTTCGAGAAGAAAGTTTTGTAGACAAATACTTCAAACAATACCAATTTGTGAGAAATGTTATTGTGAATAACTGTTCAGAGCAAAATGTTTTAATTTTCATTTTACTTCTTTTTTTCACCGTGTTGTTAAACTTTCTCAATGTTCCAGAAATCAGTAGATGCAATGCTACAAAAGGCTTAAGAGGGTATGGTACATAATTTAATGCTAAAAGCATTAATTTATAACTGTAGGTTTCTTGAAGCCAATTTGCGAAAGTTAAACAATAGCAATCCTAGACAGTAGTTTTGGCCAACGTTTAAAAAAAATAGTTTTCAGTGTTACGAACTTCTCTGAGGCACAATCTCTGAAGTCGGAACCTCGTGCATTTAACTGCGGCGCAAGAGATCACGCGTAATGAATTAGTTATTCTGGATAAACATTTACTCATAAAGTTGGCAAATTCCATTATCTAGGATTTTCATTGAGTATTTTATTCTGATTGGCTTCGAAAAAGCGTAGAAACTACCGATGTGTTGAGCGTTTATTTATCTACCACGCACTCTTAAGCAGGTAAGAAGCACGGATTTTTTTTACACAAATAAGTCAGTGGTGGCATAAATCTATTTTGAACGGGAACCTAAAAAAAAGCGAATATTGAAAAAAAATATTTGGTGCAGGGGCAAAGTGTACAGGAGAGCGATGATGACATAGCTGGGAAGACGGCAGGCTATCGGGCGCAGGGTGGCGAGGCACCGACTCAGTCAAGGCGAACGAAGATATATGTAGTAATCCATTGAGGATGCACGAAAGTAATATGTTATGGAGGGGGAAGGTAGCATTTGTCCTTGAGCTTTTCTACCTTTTCTTTTACGACAAGCCACCCGACAGAATTCCACCGACACTGATAATTATTCCAGTTCTCATCTTCCCTCCCCCCTCCCTTGCTGCCCCTCTAGTACTTGAGGCTTACTCCTAGATATCTCACGTAGAGGAAGAGCACAATGGTTATCGCTGTGTAGTGTGGACAGCTACACAAAATACAACCCGCACAACAAAAGGCTATAGCAGGCCAACCAGGTAACAGTGTTAAGTTGGTTGGAGTGAGTGAGATGGTTGATAATAAAATAAAAATATCTGTCAGTGTAGCGTCCCCTTCCTCCAGGAACCCGGTCACATGCCCCCCCCCCCCCCCAGGCTGGTTATGTTCCTGTTGGGGAGGGTGCTCTGGCCATATTTATTTACAGTACGTATTACCTGGTCGTGATCTGAGCGCTGGTGTAGGACTTGGTGAAGGTTGATATTCAAAGAGTCTCCCTCCACCAATATCAGGAGTTCCTCTCACGTAGAACGAGATAGGAGTCGACGACTGCCTTGGCAGAACCTGCAGATGTAGAGTGGAATAAAGGCGGTAGGACGAGTCACCGTCGTGAAGTGGAGAAGCGTGGCGCGAAGAAAACAAAAACATCAAAGAGCCGGTGGCAGGGTTTATTTTCTGCCGCTGTTGGAGAGGCGAGTGGAAGACAAATACAGATCGTGTTGCCGGGTGGTTGGTGCCACTGCTCCCAAGCTCTGGGGAGGGGGCAGGGATTGAAATTGATATATTGACTAGCGGCAATATGGCGTCGTGTTTCGCCGCGCCTCAACGCATGCAGATATTACCACTCGAGTCTCCCGTCTATCGTACACAAGGGCATGCGTCTCAAATCACACTCTCGAGGTGCGTACACGGATCATTATTTTTGTAGTAGGAAAATAAAGGTGAATGTGGGTATAAGCTGCCTTATTCTAGAAGACGTGATGTGTGCAGAATGTTCAGAAAGTCCATGGGTGTACTATAGAAGGCAGTTATCTTGGCTTCTCTCAGCGCGGGGACAGGGGAAGAAGTGGAGATAAGATGACGACACAGTGTCGACAGCAATGTAGTAGCTGTTAGAAAAATATCGACCCTCAGTGTATACCCGAAAATGCGCCTGCAGAGGCGCGTAAAGGACATGAGTAGCAGAGAGCAGGAAGTAATAAAACCAGTTATTCAGTGTTGTGATGAAGAAACGACAAGTCAATGCTTGAGCCTCTAAGAGAGCAACCAGCAATGGCAGCAAAGTATACGGGTGTGAGTGAAAGATCTGTAGTCAGGGTTAGTCAAGTCTGCAAAGTACCATATTAGCAACTAACCATTACAGGAAAAAACAGACACTGGAAATGTCAACATGAAGTATTTAATAAACTGTAACCTAGTTTATTGCGGAACTGAAGGATATTGAGAGTGAATGAGGCAAGTATCGAGAAGTGCCGGAATGCAAGGGTGGGGAAAACGGGAGATCCCCGGAAAAAACCGCCGAACTGCGACATCTTCCGACACGATCATACATGCGTGCAAACACCAGGGATAGAACTCGGATCGCCTAGGTGTAAGGCAAACGCTCGACCGCCGCAGTTTCTTATGTAGTTAAGAATTTCGGGGTTCTGTTTTTCAGGAGGCGTGTATAATATATTGTTTGAATAACATTTACATGAATCGCACCATTGCTGAATAATAAAATAAGGCCTAACAATTAATTTTCCTACATCTAGATTAACATTAAGAAAATTCTTTGTTAGTAGCTAACATAACCTAGTTGGCAAGAACGTTTTTTTTCTTTTGTATTTATTTATATATCAATTTATTTGAGCGTACTACCAAATTCAACACTAAGCAAAATCCTTTCAGTGGGATAATCCATCCTTTTTTTTTTTAATTATGTGTAGTGACTTACATAAAGGTTGTAATAACTTCAGGTAAAATTTTGATACCGTATATGGTTTTCAAGTCTTGTTTTGCATTCAGTGAGTATATCCTTGACCCTCTTTCTCTTTCTAGGGTCAGATTCATTAAAAATTCGTCACATAAGTTCTGTTAGCTCTTCTTTTCGCAGTGTTGTAAATAATAAAAAACCCGGGTTTAAAAACTGTCGCAAGGGTTAAATAAATGTGCAAGTATTAAAAATTTTCACATTTGGCCAAAAGTTGAGCTATATAACGCTTTAATAACAAAATTATGAAAGACAGTAAGGTTTCAATTCTAAACTGATTTTGATTTTTGAAGTTTGTTTTACAATGTTATGTTAAAGCGCATGCCGTTAGCGTGAAAGATAAAATGTGATTTGTTACTATAGAGTTTGAAATAACATTTTGCCATTGTTAAAAAATAAGTTTTTTTAAAATATATATTGAGTTTATTATTTATTTTTCTAAAGGAAAAAAATATTTTTCATTCGCAATTAATACAGTGCATTTACTATTTTTTTGTGTTTTCACCTCTGAGTTATGAATGTATAGTCGACAAAATAAATAAAAAAAAATTGTGTCAAGTAGTTTAAACTATGTGTTTTCATTATTACAATCTTTTATGTAACTTGCAATGCTCGTATGTAAGTTGACCGTTTCAAAATTTGCAAACCATTTTTCAACCATTTGTTGGTATGTGATAGAGTTTAAATTTGGCATATTTATGTAAGTTCGATGACAATACAATATTTTGGATTACATTACACGCTTATCATTATATTATTAAAACTACGCGAACTAAAATGAAAAATTATGTTTTTCTCTTATTTAAATAGCAATGACTTGTATAAAGTAGTCCGACAAACCAACAAATAGGTTACAGATATATGAGACTTAAAAGAAAAAAAAATAAAGTAAGAAAGAGTTTGTTTTTAAAAAATGTTAACTAAAAACTAAAAAATTAATAAATTTAAGTTACATTTGCCATATATGTGCCGGTATATTCTAGGTATAGTGTAGGTTCAGAACAACCATTTTCTTGGTAACTCATCATTATAATATATGCGTACGTAGTAAGTTCTACGGCCGTACATAAATATAGATATTTTCAATATTTATGTATATGAAGGCTTGAGGTGCTATAGGTTTGTGGCTTAGTTTGTAATTAAATGATGAAATTAGTAACGTGTGTATAATGGATAGCGCCTCAATCTTAAACTTTTATGTGTATATATATATATATATATATATATATATTATTTTGTAAATATGTTATATTTTATACTTCTCTATCTACGTACGCCTATATTATGACGAATTACCAAGAGAGGGGTTATTCTGAGCCGAGAATATGCCTGTAAAACTTATTTTTTTTAGTCTACAATTTTCAATTTATTTAATACAAATTGTTTTTAATTTTGTTTACTTTTAATTTTATGTGTGGGCATTGCTTGCTGCCTTTACCATAGCCAAGTATTATTACGAACACACACATTGTAAACGTACATCTTTTTAGTGCCCTTAGATGTAGAATTAAAGAAATATCTTGATGAAGTGTGCCGAAGCAGATACTGTAGGCATAGTGATCTTGTCAATTAGTCTGTTGTATATTCTCTTACTATTATTCTGTAGTAGGATAAATACTGTATATTTTATTTTCAGGATGCCATAATAAAACATTTCCATTAGTTTTTGTTGATTGAATAAATTTTACGAAACCTTGCGTATTTTTACGGACGGAAGTAAAACGTAGTCCCTTATAATAGTTTTCGCATGGTATCTACGTATTCCCAAGCACAACTGCTGCAACTCACAAATATAAAAAGTATAATAGAATTGAAACTAAAATTGTAAACATACAAAACACAAAACTTAGTCGAACCGGTTCAGAAGTTCTCGAAGTATAGCAGAGAATATTTACGCATCAAGTCGTACTGTCATCCAGTACTGCAGACTAAAAAAAAAAATAGTTATAAAATTTGAAACATGGATGATGAACTTAAATAGTTGTAAGAATTGGTTCCAATTGCTCCTGCAGCATGTTTATATTCCTTCTGAGACGAGTGTTCGGGGGAGGAGAGGGACCTTAACCTGTGACCTAAATTTTTCAAAAATTTCGAACAACCCAAAAAGTCCAAAAAACTTCCCTTACATACCTATAAATGATATTATTTCAGCAACAATATTGTTTTTCAATGTTGCTGACTGTTTTGGCAGCTTCACTACTTATGTTTTCGACTGTCAATTGTTTATGCCATTGGAGGTAACCATCTTGGATTTTAGTTCACACGGATGCCTCCATAGTTGTTCAACAAGTTTTGTTAACTACTACTGCATTCGCCGCTAGAGGCACGTGGGTCAATACTTGTTCTTCGACGAGTAGCATGGATTTTCAGTGGGGTCTCCAGTGTTGTCAAATTCACGCGTAAAGCCGGCCTCCGTAGCGTAGTTGGTTAGGTGCAGATAACCGGTACGAGAGGTTCTGGGCATGCATGTTGTGTTGTCCCTGCAACTCACTTCTCCTCATATGCTCTTCAAATCTCGTTGTTTTTAGGCCCGCAATACCCTCACATTTCACCTTCATGTGTTAAGTTTGTCTTCATTCCATGTATCGTACACGAAGCTGTCTGTACACATGGCTGCAGGTCATCATTACATAGCGTTTTCAACTCGACGTAATGTGTCTGAAGTTTTAGACGGGTCGATCATTGCTAAACCTGTATATATATATATATATATATATATATATATATATATATATATATATATATTTGCTGGTCAATAAAAATTATTTCATGTTGCAAGAGTACACGAGGTACATTTTGACAATAGATGGTTTTTTTCTAGGCATGAAGCTTTGGCCACAATTTCTTCATCAGTTTTTCTCTTATCCATGAGCATCCCGATTACTTGACAATTCGGAAAATTATTTTTTCGTAATCATTTTAGACTGCTGGGCATTTCGTAGGGTTAAGCTTGTTAAAAAGCTTCAACCATGTCGTGTGGTTGAGTTGGAGCTCTCGATGAATTGTCTCCATCCTATGACGAGTTGGGGGTCTCGATGAATTGTCTCCATCCTATGACGAGTTGGGGGTCTCGATGCATTTTCTCCAACCTATGACGAGTTGGGGGTCTCGGTGCATTTTCTCCATCCTATGGCGAGTTAGAGGTCTCGATGAATTGTCTCCATCCTATGGCGAGTTAGAGGTCTCGATGAATTGTCTCCATCCTATGGCGAGTTAAAGGTCTCGATGAATTGTCTCCATCCTATGGCGAGTTAGAGGTCTCGATGAACTGTCTCCATCCTATGGCGAGTTAAAGGTCTCGATGAATTGTCTCCATCCTATGGCGAGTTAGAGGTCTC
>PNEQ01070205.1:0-10289 GCA_003012365.1 Medauroidea extradentata
GCTCAATATACTTCTACCGAACGTTACTATTAGTAGACATAATATGAATATCCAGATTTCCACATTTCTGGAGCGAGCCAAAAAAAAAAATCTTCATACTCCAACCAATGTCAAGAACGTTCCTAATTTCCATAAAAATTTTTAATCCTTCCTCAAACTACTCGACTCTCCTTTGTCACTCCTGCTAGGCACACCTACCGTAACCCTCCTAACAGACAACCTCACTTTAAATCGATACTATCTCTGGTCACGTCCATGATCTATGTACAAAAATTATAAAATATCACAAAATTCAAGGCGGGTCATGGAAGCTCTGGTGCAAAGTGCAAAGAACAAACACTCATTTAATACATAGATTATACTAAATAAACAAAAATAATTCATAACATGAATACTTTAAGCCAAAGACATCACCACTGTATGCCTTGGAAGCAAGCATATCAACAAACACAATGAAAATTTACTAAAGCCTTTAACATAGCAAACGCTATGTTACAATATATATATATATATATATATATATATATATATATATATATATATATGCATACATACATACATACATACATATACATATTATACTTGTTAGTATTTGATTGATTTTATCTGTGAATTGGTGATAAATGCACATAATATATATTTTTTTTTAGTTATACAGTGAATTAGAGGTAATATGTTGATAAATTTGTTACTATTTGTTTGATTTTTTAGTAGATTTAGTAATAAATTAATAAATAAGATAAATTTTTGTTGGTATATTGAATTAGTGGAAAAATATTAATACATTTATTGATGTATTGTAGATTTGGTGATATATATGTGAATTGGTTAAATGTGAGGAAATATGGTTAAAATGGATGAAATAATCAAAGAAATACGGTAAAAATAAGATACGGAAATGTTTGTAAAATGAGCGAATTTTTTATTAGTGGGGGATTTTTACTATCACATTTTTGTAATTTTTATTGCAAACTTATCTGTAGTGATTGAATGCGAATTTATGTAAAAAATTATTTAATTTTCTAATACATTTTAATTTACTTATTTGTTCATTTTTAATAAAAAAAAGTCACTGTGTTTGAACGTACATGTATATACTACAAACAGGAATTTCACATGTGATAATCGTGCCGGCATGATCCGCACGTTGCTGACCTTTCTCAGAGATTTCCCGTTTACCCGGACCTTCGTTACGGACGTTGTTCCATATCTACCTTATGTCACCTCTCACTGCCTATCGTAACCTTATATGTAAAGAGTCGTCCAAATAACTCGCCTGTGGCTACGTCCGCTAACATTTGACAACGTTGCTGTATGCTTCATATATAAGAGGAAATCTCCTGCCAGCTGCCACTAATATGTGCGTATATAGGCTATTGGCATAGCAGTTCCCGGTGCCAGGCCTTATACTCCTTATATCTCCTAACGACAACTACAACAAAATATAGGTAGTCAAAGTTCTTCATATGTATGTATGTATGTATGTATGTATGTATGTATGTATGTATGTATGTATGTATGTATGTACGTATGTATGTATGTATGTATGTATGTATGTATGTATGTATGTATGTATGTATATATACAGTACAATCCCGTGCCCAAAGAGGTAGGCCTACGTGTATCAATAGAACACATTAAGTTAAAATTTTTAAATTATTTGCCTGTGGTCATACCTGCTTTTCGGGATTTCTGGATGACTTTACATCTTTCCACCCCTGTTAACTATCACATTTTGAAAAGTCATACAGTAGCCCTTTAGGTATTTGCGTAAACTTCGTTACTATTCATAAGTCTTCTCGATATCTCAACAGGTTTAAGAGATACATATGATTAATTTAAAGCATGTTTTATTTTTAAATGCCCTTAGAGTTTGAATTTCAAAAAATTCTGGAACTAGTTTTTTGGGGATATGCGTAGCCTTCGATATGAACTTAAAGTTAATTTGATATTTCAACGGGTTTAAGAGTTATCAAGGACTTATTGAAAACACATTGCATCACTTCTTTTCATCCTATTGACTTTTTAATTTCGAACAATCATTTCATATTGGGCGCCTAAGGTGCGTAAAGGGAAGCAATATACAATATTTCACGTTTCTAGGTTCAGTGGTTTGGGTTGTGCGTTGATGAGTGTGTGAGAGGGGCGCTTCGTTCTACATGTTGTGTTTACTATTACTATTATTCGTTCCTGCAGATAACTGAGAGGCTGCATATGTTGAGCTTATTAGCTCGTTGTCCACTCAAAGGTGGCTGACTTTGAAAAAAAAATGTCTCCAGAAATGTCCAACAAGCTTCTTCAAAGATTTTTTGAAATTCGATTCCTTAGGGGTTGAAAATACGTTAAATGTATTTTCGATTATTCCTCCACATCAGTCGAACCAGTACAGATTTTGGAATGCTTTTTTCTTCACGGTGACGGTTGACGTAAATACCCACGAAGAATTTCCAGTATTTTTTTCCTCCAAAGGGAAAAAAAAGATGAAATTTGTTTACGATTAATTATTTGTGCATATCTAAGCCATGCAACTTATAGCTATCGAAGTAGTTTTTGTTTAAAATCATGCTTACTAAATACTTGAAAAATAGTTTAATGTTTTTTTTTAATTCGACACCAAAGGGGGTGGGAAAGGCGTGGAATGTGTTTTTGATAATTCCTATATATCTATCGAACCCGTCGAGACATATACCTAGTTGCATTTCGTTTTAGATTTTTTTCAATTCGATTTTTCAGGGGCGTAAAAGGGCGAAATGTGTATTTAATGAATCGTCGATTCAGCTCGAATCCAACAGACCATCGCCGTGATTTCCATTTCAATGCGATACTTACATAAAATATGGTTTACGTGTTTGAACAATTTTATTAGTAATCTTGCGCAATGTTCCTGCCGAACACTTAAAGCGCATATCTCACTCTGCGGGTATTTGTTTTGGAGTTTTTCTAGTAAACAGCAGTAGTATCCACGTCCATAAACTTAATGACAGTGTATTAGCAGGTAGAGAAGTGCTATTATGTGGAACATCGCAACCTCGCAATGCAGCAGTGCTAAATACTGTATCATTTTATATCTCAGAACAATGTGTGCCTGCGAGCCCAGTACAGCAGTGTTGCCACATCTTCACATGCCGTCTAAGTGTCGACATACAGACGACCAACATACTTCGTTCTGCCGACGTTACAAACACTCTGTCTAGTGGAACGACAGGTGAGCATGTGTGTCTCTAGTCGAACAGGAATCGCGACGAAGTGGCATTTATTTACGGCAGTCGCAACAGCCATGATTTTTATGCATTGTTTTTAAACGCTGACAGTTCATCGGCCATGTTCTGAATGTATTGTTCGTAAAAATTGTTTACTTTATATCTGAGAGTACAGAAAATCCCTAAGAACAATATGCGTTTACATCACATGATTACGAGAGCAACTCCTGATAGGTTGTAATTTTTGGGTAGTTGGCAGTCCAGCGATGGAATATTAAGTTTAGCCGACTGCGACTGCAGCCTGTTTTTTTGTGAATATTCTTATCTTAAGAGGCTTATGTACTGTGCTTGACGCATGAACGGTGATGTAAAGTGCTGCCTCTATTATATTCTACGCGAAATAACTAAACTTATTCACAATTTGTTTGTCTACGAAAATAAGACATGATTAAAACTAGGCTTCTATAATTTTCAAAACGCAACATGCTTATTATAATCATGTTTTGGGGGGCCCTCAAAATGGTTGAAAACTGATTTTTTAGACAGCTGAAACTAGAAAATACCATCCGGATTCGTAAAACACAACGTTGGACGTTCCGCAAATAAAATTGTAGGGTCGCCGCTTAAGTCCCGTAGGAAATATAGTAGTAGGAAAACACTGGACGCCAGTTTGAATAGAAGCTATGTTGTTATCGTCGAGTGTGGAAAGTTGAACCTTATCGCTTCACTGTCTCCGCGCATCAAACGCGGAAAATTACATCGTGTGTACAGCCCTCTTAAATGAACACATTAATCTTCGACAGTCGACTGCCGACTGCGCATTGTGGATCATCCCTAGGCGGCAGGAAGGCCAACAGCCTACGCCCCCGAGTTTGAACTCGTCCGGGACGTTGCGATATGTACCGAGTGCTAACGAAACACCTACCGCAAATAGTGAGTACAAACTCTTTTGCGGAGCGAGTTTCGTTACGTTTCTACGGAGCTGCGGGTTAACGAAGTTCTATGACGTCAATATTTAAGGAAGCTAACGTACATAATAGTGGTGCTAGTATTTAGCTATGGGTGTTGAAAATGTGATTTCTCATTATGGATTCTGTTTCTTTGCTACAATTTTTTGTCTCTTGAAAACTTCCGTGGCAATAAAATACATTTCTTTTGTATAATATAACTTACTGATAGTTAGGTTAAAAAAAATTTGTAGTGTTGGCCACTGCAATTACTATTCCTCAGAATGATTCCCGTCTCATTACTGCGATTATTGAGCTCGTTGAGAATTTTGATGAAAATAAAAAATATTGATTTACAAGTCTACAGATTTTACGCAAATAAAATGTAGTATGTGCGATGAAAGACAATACGAGCATGTTATTTCATAATTTTATTCATTTTATTAATTAAAAGCTATACTGTAAACGATACTGGCACTATATAGTACAAGAAACGAATTTTAATACAGCCTTTTAACTACCGTTACATTTGTAATATGAATATATCTAGGGTCATTACAATACGTTATTATGTTTTTATTTTTACGTCTGAAATATTGATCTTGTACACCCCTGCGCCATCTGTTTACTACAACAGCATCATCATACTACGTAGTTCCACTGTCGACCACTAGTGACATTCGATACGTGAATGTTTCGATTTTGATTCCTCCTAGCCACGGCCGTAGAAGAACAGGTCTGGACCACGGTCATAGAAGAACAGGTCTGGACACTCGCCTGGAAACTTGACCCCCTTGTTGTTTGGCTGTAGTTCACCAAGTTACCAAGAATATTGTGTTTTATTGGCGCTGATGTTACAGCGGTCGGACTAAACTCCGCCCACTTCCTTTCCGCTAAGATAAACAATTTAACAAAACGTATTTTTTATAGATTTATGAAATACTTCTTTCGCTCAAAAATTTAAGAAAAGGCTCCAGCAATATTTATTTACTTTATAAATTTTACAATGAAAAAAAGTGGGCGCAGTTTGAATCCGACCGCCCTAACTGAAGCGCCAATAAAACACAACATTCTCGGTAACTTGACGAACTACAGCCAAACAACAAGGGGGTCAAGCAAAATACATTGTTATATAGGCGAGTGTCCAGACCTGTTCTTCTACGACCGTGGGCTTGGGTAATAACAATCATACTGCCAAAACTTGCAATGAATGAGACAGTAGTTATGCCATTTGCTAATGACTATATTCTATTGTGCAATAGTGGCCTTTCTGTGAATTTGGCTGTAATATTTTGTCCCATCCAAAATGTACTTTTCTACGACATGAAACCAGTCCTTGAGAGGGTGAATTCAGACACAACCCACATAGTGTTTAAAGCAAATGTAATATTTTAATATCCAATCCCAGTGAACTATGACATGTACTTGGTCAAGAGTACGTAATAAACTATTTTTCAAAACCATATTGGATACTTAACAAAAGTGTTGTTAACGATAGGAGTTGTAGATAACTTAATTTTGATTGATCAATTTTTTTCATAATGTTCACAACTGCGTTTATACCCCTGCACTGTAATAGTATAAATATATATATATATATATATTTAATGTGTATACAGTTAGTTATATTAATTTATCTAATTTATCCTGATAAAAAATTATGGCTAAGTTACACCAAGGGAACGAGAGATGGTTCTTTAAGTTGGCTCCGGACCAGCAACAGGTAACAGGAACCTAATTAATTTAAGGCTCGGATTCAGTCACCATATTGAATTTTATTATTTTTCGCCTTTTTGAAATTCTGAGCAGAAAAATGTTAAATCTGCGATTATACCTGGAATTCTATTTACTTTACACTACGGTACAGACATGGTCAGTGAGAGATTTGGGTTAGCGTTTAACATCGAGGTCTTGAGAGCAGCTGAGAGGTGACATGAGGTGGGTCTGGAGCAGTACCGGAATGAAAGGGTGGGGGAAACGGAAGATCCCCGAGAAAACCCGCCGACCAACGGCGTCGTCCGGCACTATTACCACATGCGAAAATCCGGGTCCGACCCCGCCGGGAATCGAGCATGGATCGCCTTGGTGGGAGGCGAATGGTCTGACCACTCGGCCACCGCGGCCTCCACAGACATGGTGGTTGAGTTGGTAATGTGTACATTGGTCACAATCTGTCAGGCAAATGAAGAATATAAGAAATTGCCCAACTGATAGAGGCATAATTATATGAGGGGTTAAAATGAAAGTGAAGTAAGTCACTAATTTGAATACATTGTGATTATTGTATATTAGCTTTATTTGTGTGTCCTATGTTTAAATATAAAGTGAGTTAAGTGAGGACTGCGTTAACTTATTGGAAAATCGTTTTATGAGTTCCTACAAAAAACCCTTTATTCTGAAAAACTAAGCAATCATGACTTTCCTCACTTTCATTCTAACCCCTTCATATGTTACCAGCTCAATCGCCATATTTGTACTGTAGTCTAAGGATAATATAATTTGCAGTATAGTAGTAAATTTTACCTTCTTTCTTTCAGAATTTCAAAAAAGCAAAGTGCAAGCAATAACGTAAATGTAAAAAAGCTCAAAAATTTGAGACTGCTATTGTATAAACTCTAAATTGTCCACAAGAACTTAAATTTTCAAGTATGTTATGATGAAATAATTTATGTGCCAACAAAGCCACTGTTTCTACATATTTCTGCTTCCACCGAATACAGTATAATTTTCTTGCAATAATTGCATTATGCAAACAATTTATAGTACACTGACTAACATAAGGCAGTCTACCAGCTTGTGTATAGCTGACAGCAATATTTGTAACACTGTAAATAAATTGTACAAAACCACTAAAATTAAATTTTTTGAAGATTATAAATGTTTTACTTTCCAGACAATATTAACGTTTTTGTGTTTTAATAAAATACGAACCGTTTCTACTACTTGTTAAACTCGCCAAGTGCCAAGAAACTATCTCCACGAGCACAAATATAAATTACGTACATTCTATATTTATCACAAAAAATCAACAAGGCAAATTAACTACTAACCACAACATTACAAAAAACTTATAAATGTCTAAAATAACCTAAAATCTTGGTATTTAATATGTGAAGAAACTATACAAAAGAAGTAAAGATATGCGATCTGTTCTTAAAAATTCAAAGAAGGCACATCCAAAACTAAATTACAATAAATTTTGCATACATAAATAACCAATGTGTTGTTCTTTTATACGCAAATAACTATCTGTATAATACAAGTACAAATATACATACAGAGCTTGACTTTTAACATCAAACGAAAAAATGCAAATTCAAGCAATACATATATTATGAATTAAAATCGGATAAAAAGGCGTACCTGTTGAATGATATTGGTGTCTCTTTTACTGCTTTTTCATTACAGCCGTAGACTACACATTTTTGGACAATTTTTACAACACGCTGCAGCAAATTCAAATAGCATCCGTGCAAAAAAAGGCCACAATCAGCTGTTTAGGGAGCGAAGTTGTTTTTGCCTCAATATTTTTGCGGCATACTGGGTCTACCTATATCTATGTCTATGGTTCGAACTCAGGCCGCTGACAAGGTGTACGGTAAACTTCTCAGCAGAAAACAATGACATCAACAGTTTTAGCTGCCTATATACTAGTATACATTGTCGGTGACTGCATCTGGGCAACTTGAAGATGTGGGCAAGCTATCCGACCACCACTGGTCCTGCAGGTGTGTTAAGGTTGTTCAAGTGGGGAAAAAACATAATTTTATATTTGTATGAAATAGTGTTAGTTTTGTACACATTACTTGAGAGTACATATACCTCTAACGGAAAAAAAATAGCTCATCTAGTTTTCCCGTAATGGCACTTCAAAGTCAAAATTTGCGTATTTTTACTTCATACAAAACTTGAAAACCAGTTAACATATTGAAATGAAAAAAATCATATCAAAACTACGCGTTACTGTCTATGGCCTGTAGCATTTAAAACCCGTTACAAAAAATGTTTATGTTAAATAAAAAAATTTCAAAATTTAAATTTTTTTTGTTACTTTTAGAAATTTATTTTAAACACAGAAATATGTTATAATGTGTTTGTATATGCTTCAAGCCGTAGACGGTGACGTGTAGTTTTGATGAGATTTTTTCCATTTAATTATATTTACTGGTTTTCAAGTTTTGTATGAAGTAAAAATATGCAAATTTTGACTTTGAAGTGACATTACGGGAAAACTAGATGAGCTAATTTTTTTCCGTTAGATGTTAATGTACTCTTAAGTAATGTTTACAAAACTAACACTATTTTATACAAATATAAAATTATGAATTTTTCCCCACTTGAACGCCCTTAAGGCCAAGATATGTAGTTTGTTTTCACATTGATGCAAAAAAAATTTTTGAACGGAATACTTTGAAAAAAAAATCAAGACTATGAGCAGCCATACGGTGCACAATTCTATGTACACGTTTTGCAAAATAATGGGGGAATCACAATGGCGATTACACACGACGCGAATAACAAAAGATGTAAGCCAATCAGCACCGAAGTGTCTGTGATGTCATCACGTCCACCTCGTCGATGATTGGCTGACATCTTAATCGCGGGCACCACCTGGCACGATTCTCAAATACGAAAATTCGGAGACCAAACCCAGAAGGGATCGAGCCTGGATCACCGTAGTGGGAGGCGAGTGGTCTAACCACTCGGCAGTCGCGGCTTACAAAACATAGATAAGATCAGTGTATGATAGAAATCAATATGATAAAGGCCTGAATGTAGTGTGAGTTTTTCGTCGCAATACGAATTTTCGTAAGCTTCATTCTGAAGCAAAATCACCCTAGATATCTTAACTGGATGAGTGCTATCGAGGATCCGCTGAAAATACATTTCACCCCATTTCAACACCTCGTTTTCGAATTTTGAAGACACCTTTCTTAGTGGTCGCCTACAGCATAAGGGAATGCCACCCTCAAAATTTCAGGTATCTAGGTCCAGCAGTTTGCGCGGTGCATTATAGAGTGGATGAGTTAGTGAGTGAGTCACTTCATTTTATATACTGAGATTGATTTTCTATTATTATATATTTTTAACCATACAATTCTGTGTACTTGGGTTTTATCATTTATTTACCATTGTTAATGTGGCATGCGTCATTATAGAAGACTACTTATTTCTTCAAGTATTGTTATTTTGAACAAATGTATGTCATAAAATTAACCTATTTTTATTTGTATTGTATTAATATTTTATTCTGTATCATGTAATTTATGTTAATATGACGTAAAGTTTCTTTGGCGTGAATTAGAGAAGTTCTAAAGTGTTTAAATAGGTAATTTGTGAGGGAAAAGGGGCAAAATGATATTACCGAGCCGATGATTGACGAACTTATCCGAGCATGCCCGAGCCAGCACTCAGCCCTCCCCACAACACCTGTGACCCGGTACCGACTCTTCCTATCTACTTACTGTAATTATGCTATCTCATAGCTTGTGAGTGCCAGGTTGCAAGGTGACTCGCCTAGAAGGGGCAACCCCCCCCCCCCTCCACGAAGGACACACCTCATTACACATCTAATCGCTTGCAGCATGTGTGTTTTCACGATACTTTAACGACGACTGTAGTAGGTAGGTAGAAGAGCTCGATGTCTCGTCCACACTAAAGTCTTCACAGAGAGAACAAGTGACTCGCGGGAATCAGATACAGGCAGAGAAGTCGTCATGGCCTGAATTAGGGGGCCATTCTTGCATTCGCCTGGAGTGATTACCGGAAACCAGGCCCGGATCTAGGGGGGGGGGGCAAGGGTGCACGTGCCCCGGGCGGCAGCCTGAAGGAGACGGCAGATCCCAAGGTAAATAAGTATATTGGCAGATCCAGCAGATTCGAATTAGTACTGCACTTTTATTCTAGGCAGGAGTCTATTCCGTAACTTGAGCGTCGGGAGCGTCCTAACGATACAACTGTGCTCTCTCATAGTAATTAGTTTGTGCAGTTATAAGCAGTTTGGTGCGTGATAACGTTGCCTATGCTATATACTACAGGCCGGGACATGACAGTCGTTCTCCAGCTTAAAAAGCCCTACGCTTACCTCGGCTCGGCTGCAAGGTTCTCGTTTTTTTTTTTTTTTTTTTTTTTTTTTTTTTTT